>JACCGJ010020507.1:0-10654 GCA_013407085.1 Atriophallophorus winterbourni
GATTCTACGTATCGCTTCAGGTGTGCATTTTACATACGGTATACAAACTGTATCTCGCCAAATTTTCTGAGATTTTTCGGAGGTGTATTTTACCTCCATCAATTGGCGTTTTACAAAACTTTTCAGATAACCGTGGTCAATGAGCCTTTGGCTCGCTTCACGGTGCGCCTGTTTTCGTTCTCTTTCGTCGCTGCACAGGTTTTCTGTCTTATGGAAAATGGAACAAGATATGGGCCTGAAGACTTGTCTTGGATGAGCGGAAGTGTATCGTAGTACAGCATCTGTATCGATCTGTTTCCGATAGACAGAACTTTTTATTTTCCTGTCTGCTTTTTGTGCTAAACAGTCCAAAAATGGATGAGTGCCTGTGCAAACTCAACTTCCTTTGTGACCGTAATACATGGGTCTATTTCGTTTAAGTAGTTGAAGAAGGCTTCTAACTGATCTCGCTTGATTATAACAAATGTGTCATCGACATAGCGCCACCGTAATTTTAGCTTAAGCCCTTCATTGTTAAGGTCTTTGTTTTCGAAATGCTCCATATACATGTTCGCAAGTACTGGAGATATCGGTGAACCAATTGCCAACCCTTCTTTTTGTCTATATAATTGCTCATTAAATACGAAGTGGTTCATGCTTGGGCAAATCGATACACCGTTGATAATTTGCTGGACGCTCAAGTTTGTGCGGTCTGACAAACTGGCATGAGATTCCAATGCCCGTCTAGCTAGTTGTAACGCACTTGTTGTATCGACGTTGGTGAACAAAGCGATTACATAAAAGCTAACCATTAATTCATCGTCATCAATTGTTACCGACTTTAAGCGTGCTGCATAGTCATATGGGTTCTTGATGAACGAGGCTGTATTGTCAACTAAATGTTTCAACAAATAAGCCAAATGTCTAGCTAACTCGTGCGCAGGTGATCCAATACCGTCGACGATAGTTCTTACAGCAACGCCTTCTTTAGGTAAGTCGTAGAACCTAGGAGTTAGAGTAGAATTGGGATACAGGTTATACCACAAGCCCTTTCCCAAACTCTCCTCAACGAAAAGCAAATACCTAGAGACTATCATTTTGCATTTATTCATTACGTTTTTCATTTTAGCATCAGCTATCCGTTCATAATACGGCAGTAAAACCTGGACCACCCACGCAAGACACGAACGGAAGCTGAATGCTTTCCATCTACGAAGCATCCGTCGTATCTTGAACATATCGTGGATGGACAGAGTGACTAACGCTGAAGTGCTTTCAAAAGCTGGTCTACAGAGCATGTTCACACTATTACGTCAGCGACGCCTGCGGTGACTTGGTCATGTCTATAGAATGGAAAATGGGCATATTCCGAAAGATCTACTCTATGGTGAGTTGCAATTAGGAAGTCGACCATTGGGCAGACCGCACTTGCGGTACAAAGATGTTTGCAAAAGACATATGAAAGCTCTTGACATTGACCTCACAAGCTGGGAAGAACTTGCTCTTGACCGCTCACTTTGGAGGCATTGTGCAAAGCGTCGTCTGCAAGCCGGGGAGGAGCAAATACCGCTCTTGGCTGCTGAACGCAGATCACGCCGCCAGCGTGCAACTGATGCAATACAACAGAGTTCTGACTATCGTTGCAAGCGCTGCGGGAGAGATTGTTTCTCCCGAATCGGACTATTTAGTCATTCAAAAGCTGCAAAACATGAAACTCATGCGATGTGATGTACATCCATGGTCGACATCGACCGACGGAGGCCAACACACATCCGTTCATACGGGCCCGAACACCTATATACTGCTTAATCTAATTCCTTATCTTGTTTATACACTTAAATTTCAATTTTTACGATCCTATGGTTGTTGTTAAGCTTTTTAGACCATTAAAAACCTTGAATTACCCCAGTAAGGGTGCAGCCTGTGAAACGTCACACAGGATATCACCCGAGCCATCGGGGATGGGGAGAGGTCTTATGCCGAGGGAAGTGGAATTCCTAAGCTGCGCGATTTCGGCGTCGACATCTTGCGCTTTTAGGTCGATGGAAGTTAGCAAATCTACCACGCTTATTCTAGAGAGCGTCCGTGACAGGGTTTTGAGCTTCTTAGATATGTTGTATGTCATTTGTGAATTGACTGGCAAAATCCAGGTGTCTCGTCTCTCTTGGGTAGTATCCATCCGCCGATCCGCTCATTGACTGAATGAGGGGCTTATTATCAGTGAACACGGTAAACTGCCTGCCCTCCAGAATGTGGCGGAAGTGTTTGATCCCCAGGTTTATTGCTAATAGCTCTCGACCAAATGTGCTATACCGAGTCGCTGCCGGTGGGAGTCGCCTCGAGAAAAACGACATCGGGATTCATGACCCGTCAACATACTGTTAAAGCACTGCTCCCACTGCTTCGGCGGATGTGTCTGTGAATAACGAAAGAGGTGCATCTGGCCTATAGTGGTTGAGAGATGTCATATCGGCGATACGATTTTTAAACGACGTGAATGCCGATTTGTCTTCGTCCGTTAAACATAACGTCTTAGCGTTACCACGGAAAAGATCGCTTAATGGCTGGGAGACTCGCGCGCACTGTGGGATAAAACGTCGGTAAAAGTTTACCAGCCCAAGGAATCGTCTAAGCTCTGAAAAGTTTATGATTGTTTCCTTATTTTCTTCCAGTGGCTGAATACCCGAAGCCGAGAGCCGATGACCCAGGAAATCGACTTTTGTCTTACCAAAACTGCACTTGGTAGCGTTGATCGTATCCCCATGACTGGAAAAACGATCAAATAGTGCAGCAAGGTGACGAGCATGATCGCTATCAGCTATCGTCGAGCTATCAGTACATCGTCAAGGTAAATGTACGCGAAATCGAGACCCCGGCAAACCTGATCCGTAAATCGCTGAAAGGTTTGAGCCGCATTGCGCAGACCGAAAGGCATACGAACGAACTCGTAGAGTCCAAACGGCATAGTAACGGCCGTCTTCGGTATATCCGCTTCGGTATATCCGCTCCGGCTACTGGGATTTGGTTGTACGCCCTAACCAGGTCTACCTTGCTGAAAATAGTGCGTCCGTGAATATTGGCCGTTAGGTCCTGAATATGCGGAATGGGGTACCTATCGGGTACCGTCGCCTTGTTCAGCCTACCGTAATCACCACAGGGGCGCCGGTCATTTAGGGTATTTTTCGGGGCCATGTGTAGAGGAGAGGAACAGGGGCTACTAGATGGCCGTATAATGCCTAATTGTAGCATGTGCTGGAACTGTTTGCGCGCGATCTGCAACTTTTCAGGCGGTAATCGCCTCGGTCTTCCGTAAACCGGAGGACCACTGGTGGCGATGTGGTGTTCTACTGGTGTAGTAACCGCCGGTAGTGCAGTCGATGACGATTGGAATAATTTAGGATATTTCGCGAACAAAGTGGCATAGCAGGGTTCTACTTCGTCAAAATGTAACACAGGGGAAATCATTGCATCTCTGCTCGGGGTACCAAGAGCTTTAAGATGAGTTGTCCCATCTATCAGCTGCGAGCAGCGAGAATCGACAAGAATGTCGAACGAGTGCAAGAAATCAACGCCCAGGAACGCAAATGGAACCGCAGCGATTATAAAAATCCAGCGGAATTCACGGCGTAAACCTAAATCGAGGGTAAAGGAGCGTTGACCGTAGGTTGTTATAAGGGATCCGTTAGCCGCCTTTAAGTGTTGGCTCATCGGATTGGACGTTGCGCGGGTGTCTACCGGAAGTTCACTGATTTCGGCACCGGTGTCTACCAGAAAACGTTGTCCTTTGGATTTATTCTTGATAAAGAAGAGACGACTTAAACTCGTCGTGACTTACTGTTGAGTGTGAGGTTTTGAACCTCCTTGCATAAAGTTGCAACCTCAGACAGTAGATTAGTATTGATCATTTCCGCTGGATTACCTTGGGTGTGTGCTCGTCCTGCGGTTACCGTGGATATATGGGCATCTGGATAGCGACGGATACATTCAGCGATGTTGTCCGCCATTTCCGTAAGCTCAGATACCGGAGTGCTTTTTGCAGCAACCAAGATGGGTTGCACGCACTCAGGTAAACGCTGGAGCCATTGATCATTTAGTAAGGTCTCGTCCATGTGCGATGACCCGAACAGGCGGCGCATCTCCATTAGTATGGTAAATGTTTTTTTGTTGGCAATTTGTAAGTTGCCGAACAGCTGCTGTAGCCTAGATCGTTCAGACTGGACTGTTCGGGAAATTACGGCCTGTTTGACGATACGGTAGCGGTTACCTATGGGTGCAGTCAGGATTGCGTCGCCTGATACACGAATCCTTCGTGTACTACAAATTGGTGAGCCCGACGTGATACACGAATCCTCCGTGTACTACAAGATCCTCAGCCTTAATAAGGCTCTTACTTGTGTAGAAATTCAAGCCCTTCTCCAACAATCTTTGTTCAGCTTGCGAAAGTTGCCGATTAGATAAATTCAAAAACACTCAAATACTGGATGCTAGATACTGACTTATTAGATTTATCTGATGAACATTTATTATAAAACTTGAATAACTTGTAGAACTGACGGCTTTGTCTTTTTCCTATTCGCTCCGTTTGTGTGGCTAAAACCTCCGCATGTTTTCCACAAATTCTGCGGAATCCGCTTCGGATAATTCGACTCGCAGTTTCGACATCATGCTGGAGGCTTTCGATCGAGCGGCCGATAGGGTTTCATTGACCTGGTGGATGGAAACGCTGCTATCTACTGTCTTCAGATGGGGATGTGTTTGACTTATGACATTGTCTTTCGGTGGGCTAAGTCTAACATCCTTGGGTAATGTTCGTTTTCATTTTTTCCATTCCGAACTTACGAGCACATCCATAGAGCTGGTCTAGAACGTAATCTTCAGAGGTTTCGGTCCATCCCCTTTATATTTTGGCGAAAAAGAAACACGAAAATTGTCCACAACAACGGTATTAGAAATATTTAGAGAAAACGCAAGTACCGCCATTGTTTGACGTCGTGCTCTATGGTTTCCTAAATCGATGTTCGAGAAGTATTTTCTGGTACACCAAGTAGAATTATACTTCGTGATACCGTTTTTACCCTAACGTTCAAGTTACCCTTCCTGTCCCACCATGGTACATTGGGATATATGCGGCAGTATGAGTCGGGATCTGTCTTGAGTAGGTAAGCATTCAGCGATACGTTCTCGATATCAGCCTCGCATTTCATTGTTACCTTGAGCAAACGAGGTTGACCAATAGGAGCTGAAGTTGAGTGGCGAGTTAGACAAGTCACTTTTTTCTGCGATTACATGTTCACTTTGCATTAGGTGGCAAAGTTGAGACCATTTATCGACGTCATGTTTCTGTTTGCTATTGAACAGGCTTTCTTGGGACTCGCTAACGTTCGTACATATCAGGCTCAGCGCATATGGGGAGTTCTTTTTGCGTACAGGAAAGTCATTTTTTCAATGTACAACATTTGGGGCTTGACTTTGTGAGTCGGGTACAGCAGTTTTGGAGTGTACAGCTGAGGTAGACCGTAACAGCAAGAATTTCCTACGTCCGTAGTCGTTTTAACGGATTCCGAAACGGGATAGTTTGCCTCCTTCGGTCAATGTCGACCACGGATGTACATCACAATTTTCATGTTCAACAGCTTTTTAAATGACCAAACAATCCGATAAGGGAGGAACAATCTCTACCAAAGCGCTCGCAACGGTAGTCAGAACTCGATTTTAGTGCGTCAGTTGCACGCCGGCGGCATGATCTGCATTCAGCAGCCAAGAGCTGCATCAGCTCCTCCCCAGCTTGCAGACGACGCTTTACAAAATGCCTCCAATGTGAGCGATCAAAAGCAAGTTCTTCCCAACCCGCGGGGTCAATGCCAAAAGCTTTCCTATCTCTTTTGCAAACGTCTTTGTGCCGCAAGTGCGGTCTGTCAATGGTTGATTTCCTAATTGCAACTCATCATAGAGTAGATCTTTTGAATACTACTATTATCCATTGTGTAGAGGGATTAACCCTTTTTTTTCTTTTTTGGCACACCAATAGACTTAGTCTCAGATTCCTTCAGAGGTGGCTCCGAAATCGTTGTGTTGATTTGATGGTTAACATCAGTGATCACTTCCGTACTCGCATGATTTACCAATATTCACTCCACACGTCGAATGCTCAACTCGAAACTTGCCATCCTATTTTCTAATTTGGCTTCAAAAGTATCGGCACCGTGCACGGATTTAGCTCTGCAACGAACACAGACGTAGCAAGCGCCTGTAACCATTTCATTATTTATTAATGCTATCGAATCACGGGATAAAGTACGGTCACATTTACCATGGATTTTACCCACACAGAAAACACGTTATTAATTTACTTGCCATGGGACGCACCGGATGTTCATGTGCTTTGCACGTGACCTCATGACAATTCTGCGTGTCGAGATTCGTCCTAACAGCTGGGCCGGCCGTGACCATTTATGCGTTCGCACTGAGGTCAAGTTGGTTCCATCTCGCTGTCACAGCTTGACCGATCGATTTTTTGTCCCAATGTTGGATCTCGTGATGCGGCCAAACATGTTAGTAGCCTGAAGTGTGTTGTTCGGATGAGTGGTGGGCGTTTGGTCGACAGGTCGATGTGGCTGCTTTGGAACTCGTGATTTCGTCATTTAGCAAATAATCCACTATAACCAGTTAACCACACAAGGTAGAAGATAGAAACATGTATTAAAATGCGTAGCTCGACGCGATCTTTGCAATGATAACAAAAACGGTAGAATATATAGCGATGGGAAAACGTTTGCGCGCGCGAGTAAACTGAGATATTTATGCCGATATGGCAACTTGGCTGTTAATCAGTTGACGAGAGCAAAACGAATAAATTCCGAGAGATATAATTCTTGGAATGCGAAAAAACAGGTAGATTCGGCGAAGATCTGACCAGAAGTGTCAGAGCAAAAATTGCGACCGCACAACAGTTGATAGTTGTAAGTGGCAGAGTTACTCGAGAGATGTTTGCAACACTCACCTGATTTGATCGCCATCACTGAAACATGGTATTATTCTCAATAGAATGAGACGGACATATCCATTCACATAATGGATTTGATAAGAAACGATCGAGAGAAAAGTGGCGATGGTCTTGCTCTTGATTATCATAATCGCCTCCACTGCCGTGCAATAGACAACACGGAAATCACCACCGAAGCTACAATTTGGTGTTCTTTATCGCTAATGTCTTGTGAATCAATCGATCAATGTGTGCATACGAGTGTTGTTCCCCGACAGCGAAAACAAGCCACCTTGACCGCTGCGCCAAGTGCCCGGACCCGGTAAGCGGTGATAGTGCTTTGGTAGAATGCACTTTTTGTAACTTACATGTGCACGTGGCCTGTGATAAGACTTCAACTGATGAATGTGTGCGCATCTTGAATGATGAAAATCTCCCGTCCGTTTGCTATTTCTGTAACGTCTGTAGGGATTCAATCGTGAATGGTGATCGCAAGCGTACAAAATCCCCCCCTGGAAATGAGGCTCTAGATTATGCCACACAAGCCTGGACACCATGGCTCCAAAAAGACATCTTACCCCTGGATCGCATATACCGGAGGGCCTCTAAGCTTGTCATTGGTCTCCTCCAATATTAATAAGCTATCATCGTCCCATTGATTTTTATTTTATTTATACTTATATATGTATATACATGTGTACCTATGTTTCCACCCTGTGGTTATTGTAAATTTAATTGCGTTTTCAACCATAAATCTTGAATCTTGAATCATGCTGTGTGATACAATTCACAGCAGGGGAGTTTCATATAACCTTGCGCGGTACGTTCAACTTGGTTGTATTTTCCACGCTCTGCTAAAAATTATTACGCATTTTCGCTATTCTGTGAAATTACTGTAAAATAGACTAACTATTTTACTACCTTATAAAAAGCAAATCGTCTATTATATTTCGTGCTGATTAATTACGCTTGTGATTAAATCAGTCTATAATCTTTCTGGTACATTATCGTTACTTATATTTCTCGCCGTAAGATGAGTACAGTTAATGCTTGCCTCAACGGCAATTGCTGCAAAAAAGTGGCCAGGGGCATTGAGTGCACAGCGTGCAAGCGTTGGGCTCACCCTAGCTGCTCTGGCATACATAAATCTCACTATGGGATTTATGCAAAGTACCGCTGGTTACAGTGGTATTGCAGCTCCTGCCATAAGGCTGCCAGTGACGCTGCTTTTGTTATTGTAAAACCTCAAAATAGTGAAATTTCGCCTAGCACGTCTAACGTCGTACCCACTCAAACCTATGCATCTGTTTTGAGCGCAAACATGAGCCCGGGGACAACTGCAGTCAAGGCGGAAGTTGACAAAGTTAACCAGTTACACCATCCTCCCAAGGAGGCCAATGTACGGAGAACTTTGAAAAAACGTGCAAATAAAAAATCTAGATTACCTGCAGCCGAGGGGAAAGTCGAACAGGTTAGCCAGGTAACCCGTCCACCCAGGCAAGCTGCCACTCCCAAGGTGGCCAATGTAGCTGGCACCTCCAAGAAGCGTACTAAGGCCAGTAAGGTTAGTACACGAAAACGGCAACATTCAATTGATGCCGGTTCGCCTATGCTGGAGCAAATTATTCAGGAATTAAATGGTTTGCGTCAGCAAATCTAATCACTGCACAGCAAGTCCTCTGCTCCGAAATCTAGAACTAGAATTGTACTAGTTTTTAATCGAGCGGAACCATTTATTAAGGAATCTAAATCTCGCAGAGATCTTGGTCGTAGGTGTATAAACGATCTTCTCCGAATGGTGGATATGAAGCCTTCTACTTCCACAGTGCGAATCCACCGAGTAGGAAGATGGAGGATGGGTAACTGCCCTCGACCAATCCTGGTTGAATTTAATTATCAGGCGGATCGGGATGCATTCCTGGCTAGGGCTGAGTATATCGCAAACTCAACGCTAGATAAACTTCAGGTGAAACCCGACAACCCTCCGTCCCGGATTCGACAAAATGATTCTGATTCCAATAGGAGAAACTTAGCAATGAGAACATCGGTCATTCTTAACCCGGATGCAGCGCAAAACGCTATTCAGTCACAGACGGGCATACCGAACAGCACTTTGCCACTAGTCTTGTTGTCCGGCCCAGATGACGTTGATTGTCTTAGCACAATTGACGATGGCACCCGAGACGATTACTCCAGTAGTTGCTTCTCTTCTATGGATGCGGTCTCAATTGTCAGGCAACGGTCTGTTACGTTAACGCAAGAAACTGCCGAAACTGATGCTCCTGCTCTAAGTAGCAGCTCCCTCGGGTAATTCGACCGAGGGCCAAACAGGACTAGTTTCAGAAGCACGAATAACCAGTGCCCAAGTATTGTATGCAAATGTATGCAGCATCAGGAATAAGTGGGCTGAACTTTCTCTCCGCGTGGCTCAGTTGCACCCAAGGGTTATTGCGATTTCTGAGACCTGGCTGTCTGCGATTGATGAGGTGCCGGTAAACATCAGTGAACAGTATCTCGTCATAAGATGCGATAGGCCGGGCGATAGGAGAGGCGGTGGCGTTGCACTGCTCTTGGAGTATGGTTTGCACAGCATGGGTGCAGGGATATCTCTAGCCATTGAAAACGTCCAATTTGTTACGAGTATCCTGACTTGCTACAAGTCATCGCTCGCAATTGCTTGTGTCTATGTCACTCCCAGTGCATCCATACAGGAGTTTACACAGCTTATTGAGACACTCGACGGTTTGTTTCACTCAGCTCACAGTGTACTTATCTTGGGTGATTTCAACCTCCCAGACATAGATTGGCCTGTCCCCACTGGTCTAGTCACCCAGCAATCTGACACCTCTCTCGAATGGCTCCATAATCATGCGCTGCACCAGCATGTCAATGATCCTACAAGGTTTCGCCATGGATGCAATCCATCCACTCTTGACTTGGTATTGTCGTCCCAGCTAGAAGCCATTAGTCATTTAAAGTACCTACCGCCGCTCGGCAAAAGTGATCACGTAATGATAAGCTTCGAAGCGATATTGCGTTTTCGCAAACCTTTCTCTCGTCCTAGACGCAATTTTCGGCGTGTAGACTGGGGTTTACTCTTGCAGTCTTCAAAATCTTCCCTTCAGTTATCTAGCGATTCAAATGTAAATGAAAACTGGGATAGAATTTCTAAGTATCTAAACGAGTTACAAGACAAACACGCTCCGCTGCAGTGTGTGAGAAGGCATCGAAGGCCACCCTGGTGGTCTTCTCGAGTCCGTAAGTCTACCCGTAAACGGGATCGTCTATGGCGGCAATATAAGCTATCCCTTACTTCTGGTTCTTGGGCCCGCTACAAAACCGCTCGGAATGCCTGTGTTAAATTACAACGTGTGCTCAAACAGCATTTTGAGTTATCTCTAGCTAGGGATGCTAAATCCAACCCGAAAAGGTTTTATAGCTACGCACAGTCAGAAGGAAAAACTAGAGAAAACATAGGGGATTTGAAACTGGAGGACGGAAAAGTTGCCGATACCGACCTGTCTAAGGCGACTGCCTTCTCAGGGTTTTTCAGTAGCGTTCAACGACGGGATAATTCTTCAAACGCACCGTTAGGTCTGCTTAACCTGACACCTGGTGTCCATGTATTAGATGAGTTGTCCTTCAATGAGGCTGAGGTGTTTGACGCACTTATCCATGTTCGGTCAACAAATC
>JACCGJ010020508.1:0-21192 GCA_013407085.1 Atriophallophorus winterbourni
AAATATTTTATTCTTGGAATTCCAATGCATGCTAAGCATGATCGATAATTATCAAAGTTGTTTGTATACATAAAGCATAAAAATGGACAATAATTATTAACATTTTCAAGGTCATACGTGCTGATAATTTTTTCGTTCGTTAAAATGGTCCAGGTAAATGATAATCAATCAGTTTTACAGAAATTCAATATATGAGCAGTTATTGTATGAAAAGAAAATCGGGCGAGGGGAAAAATGACACGAAGAATATTGAAGAACGATGGACCGGAACATCAAAGATGTGAGGAATCTCGAAAAGTCAGAATCTTCAAAAATGTTCAGTTGAAACACATTATTATTGTCGAATATATGTTCTGAATGGAGAGTGTCTTTTCGTGGGTATTCGTAGAAGATTTGGCGTCCCAGTGTTGACTCGTTTGTGAACCGGAATTCTTCATATGGATGTAAAGAGGTAATCTGGAAAATAAATACTAAGGGACGGAGTAACTGTTCACTATGAAAGTTGAAAAACTGATATCACTGTTAATATACAGCAATGCCATGATTGTATAATTCATCTAATGAGACATCTAGGTTGAGAAGTTTCATTAATTTTTCAACTGTGAGAAATGAATTCAGATGTGATTTAAAATCACATAGTGAGGTACAAAGTCTTATGTTTTTCGGAAGAATATTCCAGAGTTTAGCGTATTTATTTAGGTAGAAGTTACTTCTTACTTTCGTACAGGATCTAGGTAATTCCACTAGGTTATCTTGATTTCTTAAATTATATCTAAAACCTTGTCGGAAGCGAATAGACGAATTTATATCTATATTATCAGAAGATAGTATTCTAAAGAACAGTATTTGGTTGTGTCTAATTCTACGGAACCATAGTAGTTCTAGCTTGAGCTGCTTACATCTTTCTCTATATGATTGATTCGAGCTATATCCGGTGATTGATTTGGTAAAAGTACGTTGTACTTTTCCAAAAGGATGGTATCGGTTTTATTTATACTGCTATATATTATATTACAGTAATCAAAGAGGGGTATGGTGAAGAGTTTATAAAGTTCTAACTTACAGTGTGGGAGAGTAAAGAACTTATGAATCATAATAACACTCTGCTTTGCTTTTGAGACCACGTGATGTATATGCTCGTTGAATGTAAGCGATGCTGAATATTTGAACCCAAGATCACGTGTGCAATCGATAATTTGAATAGGATTACCATTAAGAAAGATTGCGTTATCAGAAATTGTACATCTTAAAGGCATGAACTTAGATTTTTCTACAGAAAATGAGAGACCATTAATTTTACCCCATTTGGATAATGCATCCAAATCTTTGTTTAGTCTGGCAATGTAAGTGTGTTTCAGAAGATGGGAAGGAAATTACTACTTTCATGTCATCTGCGAACAAGAATAGTTTACTATGAGAGACGACTGTATGTTCATCATTTATGTATAGGAGAAAAAGTAATGGACCTAAAACACTGCCTTGTATCACGCCACTTGGAATCGGCAAAGTGCGCGATCTGTGACCATTAACCTCAACACAGTATGTGCGATCTGTAAGAAAAGAAGTGAGCCAAGAATGAAGATTGCCACCTATACCAAATGAACTTAGCTTATATAGTAATAGGTTATGCGGTACTGTGTCGAAAGCTTTGGTTATATCAAGGAAGACAACTATAACTGAAAAGCCAATTTCAATTGAACTTGTGATGCAGTCTAAGTATTCTACCTGGCAAGTAATGCAGGATCTTTTGTTAAGGAAGCCGTGCTGTGCCTTAGAAAAGAAACTAGGTGTCAGATACTCAAGCATAGCTTTCTTTACAATTTTTTCAAATAATCTTGATAAGAAGGCTGTATGATTTATTGGTCGGTAGTTAGTAACTAAGTGTTTTGAGCCAGATTTGTATCTAGGTATAACAATTGAGTGTTTCCATTCTGCCGGAAAGGTACCAGATTCAATTGATGCGTTACATAGGTTAAGCAGGAGAAGTCAAAAGTCTTTACCACCCATTTTGCATATGGCTGGAGGTATGCCTGCTGTGTCAGGTTTAAGACTGACAGTTGATTGCTGACATAATTTATTTATGTCACTCAGGTTTATACTCAAAGTATTTTGTGTTTTCGACGAAGGAAGATGACTGGTTGTGTAAACGTAGTTTGAATTGTTGTAGGTAGAGTTAAAGTAAAGAAGGAATTCTTCGCAGATAGCATCAGGTGAACTAACAATTGTTTCAACTGTGGATGAATTACAATATTTGATAATGAAATCTTTGTTGCTGGGTGAGTTGGATGATCTTAACTTGAAAAGTTTACTTAGTGATTTCGGCTTATCCTGACTTATGAGAGCTTTGTTTTCGTCGGCTCTAAGCGTGCTATCTAAAGCATATCTGTGACTTTTCGATAGTTCATAAGAACGAAGAAGGGCGAATATGTCATGTGTTTTTACAGCAACGGAATGTAGTTTCATCATTTTCTTTTCTATTTTCTGGGCTTTCGTTAATTTTGTGTGCCTAATGAGCTCATATGATGCCTTCATAAGTAACCCTCTCAATTGTGAATGAAATGTTGAAGAGACTGTTGTGAAATCACTAGAGAGGAAAAATCGGCTCCAGTCTTCTGTTCTAATGAATTCTGACAGTAGATTCCAGTTAATGTAGTTGTAGGTATGCTTATTATTGGATGGTTGCGAAGAATTGACAGAAGTTGTGGCGCATAATATTTGGAATGATAATATTCTATGGTCACTGTTAAGGAACGATGGAATTACCTTCAGGTTAGCTGGAATAAGGTTCAGAGTGAAGACTAGGTCTAAGATATTGTCATTTCTTGTAGGTTGGTCAATAAATTGCTTATATCCTAGTAAGTCAATCGTTCTAGTGAAAGGTGTATAGCAGCTGTGATGTGCAGGATCGTGCCAGTTTAATTTTGGCATGTTGAGGTCACCAGCAATAAGCTTATATTTCGTGTCGTGTAGAGATGCTTCTATGAACGCATTAATTAAGGAATCCATTTTAGAGATGGTTGAAGACGGTGGATAATAAATACAACCTATTAAGAGATCTAAGGATGGTAATACAATCCATGTTGAGTCTTCTAGTTCTGTCAGACTAGGTGAAGTGAAGGTATCAGCTTCAAATTTGGAATGAACATAGAAAAGAGTACCACCTCCCCGTTTCGAACTCCGGTTATTCCTGAATATCTGGTAATTAGGTACTATAAGAGTTGAGTCAGGCTGGTCATCTCGGGTCCACGTTTCAGTTATAAGAATAATGTCTACTAAGTTCGTAATGATTTTAGCATTTGAATTTTAGGGGTAATTGATCGGGCATTTATAAGTAGAATTATAACATGAGAAGAAGCGGGATTAAAAGGAGTGGAAGTAAGTTGAGACAAAAATTTAGAGCAATTATTATTTAGTTTATTATTTTTGGAAAAAATTGGCATGATCATGAAAAGGCGTGTATTGAGATGTGTATCGATTATAAAATGAAGGATTTTGAGTCATATAATTAGAGAAGTAAAATGGTTGAGCATAATAACCAGGGGAGTAAGGGGAGGGTCCGTGAAGCAAGGTGTAGTCAATGGGAGACTTAATATACTGTTTAGGGGTGCGTTCATAGGGGTTTAGATGTTACGTGGCATGAGCTTTTCCGTGACTTTTTTCATCAATATGATTGTAGCCTGTCGATAGATTTAGCAACAAAAATTTCATTTCAAATTCATCCGGTTTTTAACACAATTTAGAACAAAATGAAAAGCGCACAATCATCGAATCACATAATCTCTCGTTTTTAAAGCCATCTTTTAAATGTTCGCGCGAATTTTTACTCAGATAACCTCTCACCGGCTTGGTGATGAGAAACCACTTCGTTTTTCTCTATCAAAACTACAATTACCTGGAACCGAAAGAATCTGGGAACTCGTTTCGACTTGGACGACTATCGCCCTGTGATACTCATACTAATACTGACGGATGGCCTGGAAAACACCTAACTTACCATCGCATACGACGGGGATAACTGAGATTATTGAACCAACGTGGGTAGTGGAGGGCGCTCCATTGAAGCTTTTCACCGACAAAAATTCTGGAATCTCGATTGGACTATTATCCATTTACAGTCCTGTGTATACGGTCGAAGGAAATCTGGGCACGTGATTAGCTTTTAACCACCTTCAGCCTTGTGCAACTCAAACTTGAACTTAAGTTTAGGCGATATTACCTCTGAATTCGCAACAGATACCAGTGGGGTCCCACAAGGTTCAGTAATAGGCCCAATACTCTTTCTGATCTTCATCGTGATCTGTCATCGCAGTTGTCATGTCCCTGCTACATGTCTGCTGATGATGTCAAATTCACCGGATCCAGTGATCACGGTGATTTGTTGAGAGATATTGAAAAGGTCATTAAATGGTCGCAGGATCGGGATCTTCCTCTGAACTATAGTAAATGTCATCTGTTGTCTATAGCAGTCGACAGAATTACAGTAACTGTGAATAACAGTAGGATCGAATTTCAATCTATTCAGAGGGTTAAGGATTTAGGTATAGTCGTAACAGCGGACTTCAAATGGGCTGCGCAATGTGACACACCTGCACAACGAGCTAGAGGAGAACTTTCCAGGTTCAAATCCGTTCTGACATGTAGAACGCCCGAAGTGTTTATCCCTTTATATACGGCGATTGTCAGGCTGCATTTAGAATACTGCGTGCAAGCCTAGAGCCTCTTCTTTCAAAAAGACATATTATTATTAAAAAGAGTCCAACGACTGGCTACCAAAATGGTTGAAGGTATGTTTGGGAAACCCTGCGATGAACGTCTAATTTCTTTACGTCTCTTCTCCCTCCGGCGTCTGCGTCTACGGCATGACCTCATAGAAACTTTCAAAATCCTGAAAGGCTTAGGAGACGAGGGTTGTCAAATCCTTTTCTTTCGAGTGATCAACACTCAACTAGAGGAAATACATCGCGAAAAACCACAGCCGCCTGAATCTTAGGCAACGCTTTTTCAGTGAAAGTGTGGTAAGCTTTTGGAACAAGCTGCCTGAGGAACCAATAGCTTGCACATCAATAGGTGCATTCAGAAGAGGTTTAGATGTCTTGTGACATGGGCTTTTCCCAGACTTTTTCTCGTGAATATACAGGTTGTCTGTCGACAGAATTGTCCATTTTTTGTTCATTTCGAATGTTTATGGTCTTGACCACGATTGAAAAATCCTGTTATATAATGCCTCGTTGTAAATGTCATGTTTTAAATGTACGCACCAATTTTCGATAGATAACCTCTCACCGGCTTGGTGAAGAGAAACCCTTTCCGCTTTTCTCAGTCGCAGCTACAAATTCTGGGACCGAAGGAGGGCTTGGAAAACACCGGACGTACCATCGCATACGACGAGGATACCATAGAAAAATGAACAAACTTTGGCAGTGGTGGGCACTCCTTTGAAGCTTTCTACAGACAGAAATTCTGGACGCTCGATTGGCTTATCAGCCATTTACAGTCATGTGCCAACTGAACTAAACTAATCCCTTGACGTCGTCATCGTCGAGGATATCCAAATCACAATGAGAAAAAGCGCTTTAGCAGTGGTGTTTGCTTCTCTGCAGCTTTCCACCGAAAGAAATTCTGGACGCTTGATTTGCTCGTTAGCCATTTACTGTCGTGTGCAACTGAACTCAACTGAACTGAACTGCACTGAAATTGCTTGGAAAAAAATCATTTGGCACCAGGTATGTAAACATTTGGTAGCCAATTCCTCACTATCCGATGCCCAGCCAGGATTTTGGAGAAGAAGATCCTGTCTAACCAATCTTCTAAGCTTTCTTGACGAAGTGACATTACGCCTCGATGAAAGGAGAGTAGTCGAGTCTGCTATCTTGATTTGCAAAAAGCATTTGACTCAGTGAACCATGGGTACCTCTTGCACAAACTAAGTATGTGTGGCGTCACATGTGACCCATATCGATGGTTAAACAGCTTCCTAACTAATCGTACTATGTTAGAACTGCAGGGGTGTGCTCGGAGAAATCACTGATTCTCAGTGGAGTTCCTCAAGGCTCGATGCTTGATTCATTACTTTATCTTATTTTTGTAAACGACCTGGCAGCGTGCTTGATTTCACGCTGCTTCCCATTTGCTGATGATGTTAAGATCCTAGGAACCGACAGTAGAGATACGCTTATCTGTGATTTAGAAAAAGTAATCGTGTGGACAAAGACCTGGGACTTGTCACTAAACTTGGGGAAGAGCTGTCTTCTGAAGACTGATTTAGCGACAACCGAACTAGAAATTGGTGAAGGAACTATCAGAATAGCGGCTGCTCAGAAAGTGAAGGATCTTGGCATCACTATAACAGGCGATTTTAAATGGGCTACTCAATGTGCCGAAGCTGCAAACAAGTCTCGCAGAGAATTGTTCAAACTTCGCCCAGCGTTACCTTGCCGGAAAACTTCAATCTCCATTCCCTTATACGAAGTAGTCGTGTGGCCTCACTTGGAATACTGCGTTCAATCCTGGGCACCGTACTTAAAAAAGGATATAGCATGTATCGGAAGGGTCCAGCGCCTTACGACTAGGATGGTTGAGGGTCGGACAGGTAAAACCTATGAGTCTAGACTCAAGGACCTCGGTTTGTATTTACTAATAAAACGGCGGCAGCGAGGTGAGCTAATAGAAGCCTTCAACATTCTAAAGGGTCTTACGGGTTAAAATATTACTGATAACCTTAAACTTGTCCCTAAAGCAGCTAAAAGGGGTAATTCTATGAAACTTCTTAAGAGTAGACTCAGGTTGCTGGCACGTGAGCACTTTTTTAGCAACCGTATGATCAACTTCAGGAACAAGCTCCCAGATTGTATAGTAAGCCTCCCAAATGTGTTGAGCTTCAAAAGGGAATTAGACGTTAAATGGTCTATCATATTTCCGTACATTGTCTAATAGAAAACTTTTATAAAAACAAAAAAGTATTTCTACATTTTTATCAAATCTGTCTAGGCCCGGGCAACCTGACAGCAATAGAGCCCACATGCGGTCTATGACTGTGTTTCACTTTTCCTCGACTAGGCTAGTGATTTCGTACACCATACATTGTTCACGCATGTTATTGCATTGTTTCCTGAATAGCTGATCTCTTACCTCTCAAGAAAATCATCCTTCAACTTCAGCATCGATTTGCTCCTTTCTTACCCGTTCGCAAAATTGGTAAACCTCATAGGTGGTCAGCCTCAGTTTCCCGTAGCGTGCGTCACCGCGACGCTAAATGGAGGCGTTATAAGCTTACTCACTCATGTGGGATTTGGACCCGTTGCAAAGAAGCGCGAAAAATATCTGTTTCCAAGATACGTGCAGCAAAGATTTCTTTCGAAATGAGACTTGCTTAAGAGGCCCATACTCATCCGGAACATTACTAGAGACACGTTTAATCTTGAGGGTCAACACGAAAAGGTGTAGTTACCTTGAGAAGAGACGATAGCTTAGCCGTCATTGCAAGCACTGAAAAGGCTCAATTGTTTTCCTTGCATTTTTAAGGCGTACAATGCCGAGATTATAACTCGAAGGCCTGTGCGCCATCACTTCAATGTGAACTCGCTGATCGCCCCCTCTGCACTGACCTTACATACGAGGTTCACAATGTCGAGGCTATATTGGCCAGCCTAGCTTACAACAAATCGGCAGGGTCCGATGGCATCCATCCACGAATAATCAGACTGCTAGCTCCTATATTAGCTGTACCGATCACAAAACTTTTCACATCATCCCTCAGTCAGGGTACCCTTCATTTGGAGCGGAAAACAGCCGTTGTAGTGCATCTCCTAAAGGAAGGAGCTTCCTTGGCAGTCAAAAATTACCGCCCGGTTAGCCTCACTAGTGTACTATGTGAGGTTATGGAAAGATTGATCAGCGAGAAGTTTTGTGGATATCTAACCAAACACTCTCTTTTGAATAACGCACAACACAGCTTCCTAAAAGGTAGGTCGTCTCACAAATTTGTTGAGCTTTCTAAACGAGGTTACTAAGAGAATGGGTGATGGTATAGCTGTAGAAGTCTTCTATTTCGACTTTAGTAAGGCTTTTCATTCAGTCAACCATAGACACTTGCTTCTCAAACTCTCAGCCATAGGAGTATCAGGGAAGCTTCTGATCTGGATTCGAGCATTCCTTAGCGACCGTTCCTTTACAATTGGGGTAGATGATACGTACTCCGCAAGACGCATATAACGAGTGGGGTTCCTCAGGGCTCAGTCTTAGGGCCGTTCCTCATCTTCATTGATGATCTAGCCAACCAACTGCGCTCACCCTGTTATATGTTTGCTGACGACGTTAAAATTGTCGGTAGGTCGGATAACACCAATATGATAAGTGACGTGGAAGCTAAAACAGCATGGGCTGTTAAGTAGGACCTTTCCCTTAACCATAAGAGTCACTTGCTCTCTACACTGGAAGACAACATGATTGTCTCTACGCCCTCAACCCACACGAAGTTCCGTAGGGTAAAATCTATTAAGGACCTATGAATCGTTCTCTGCAAACTTTAAGTGGGCTGACCAATGTGCTGCTGCGGCTCAAAGGGCCAGGAGGGAACTCTTTTGACTACGTTCAGCCCTCACTTGCAGAAAAGCTGAGGTGCTATTGCCCCTCTACAAGGCAATAGTAAGGCCACATTTATAATACTGTATCCAGGCTTGGAAGCCGTATTACCAGAAGGATATCGTGCAGCTAGAAAAGGTACAGAAGCTGGCCACTCGCATAATCGAGGGGTTAGCATACACCAATTATGAAAATCGTCTATTAGCACTAGAACTGTTCTCGCGTAGGAGGATGCAACATAGGGGGGATCTGATAGAGACTTTCAAGGTTGTCAAAGGATTAAGTTGTCTCGAATTCGATGACTTCTTTCGGTTCTCTTCCTTGTTTGGTTCACGAGGGCACTGTCTTAAGCTAAGTAAACAGCACACCAGGCACTAATCCAGAACGCATTTCTTTAGCATCCGTATAGTGAACGCGTGGAACTCACTTCCCGCAGAACTGATCAAACAGGGGCTGGACGAAGGGTGGCAGATGCTATTCCCGGAGCATTACCCTTAAGACTAAATCCCTCCATATTTATGATCAAAAACCACAAAAAATATTCGGAAAAACATTTTGAAACACAAAAAAGAATTTCATTTTCATTTTCCCTATTTGTTGAAATAAACTGCTGTTCATCGTCTTTTCATTCGATTGAACATGCAACATGCATTAACTCACTCAACTTTCGGTGATGAGACCTCTCCCATCTTCTATTCACAGTTACACACGCCTGTGTTACTTACGAATCAATCCTGGTAGTGGCGGGTGTTTTTGAACACACCTCCGAAGGAATCTGGGCACTCGTTTCGACTTGGTCGACTGTCGCCCTGTGATACTGATACTGATACTGAAGAGAAACACTACCTTACTTTCCAGATATTCGGAAACAAGAACGTGTGAAAATTACGAACTGTATACTCGATATCAAAGTGCCGGGTGCTCAACCGCATACCGTCGAAGGAAATCTGGACGCGTGATTGGCTTTTAGCCACCTTCAGCCCTGTGCAACTTGAACTTGAAGAAGAAGGCGGCTGCGTGGGGACCTGATAGAAACCTTCAAGATCATGGCCGGTTTTAGTACTATTCAACCAGGTGAAATGTATGTTCTCGCACCCAATGTGGGTACTCGAGGTCACCCTCTGAAACTTGCCAAACAACATGTCAGGTCTAATGCTCGTAAGCACTTCTTCAGTGAAAGAGTAGTAAGCTACTGGAACTGCCTACCTGAAGATGTCGTGAACTCTAACTCTGTAATGTGTTTCAAGAATAGACTTGATGCCGTATGGAGCTCATTATTTCCTGCATTTTGCCCCTAATTGAGCAATGATATTGTATTTACCTGGTCTTTGAAATGCACTAATGTCTCCTCACCTTTGGTGAGGGGAGTTTTTGCTCTACATTCCAGGTAACCATCCTACCAGAAGAAATCTGTTAACCTATTTTGTTTGAAGTGGTGGGCGCTCTTTTTGGCATACCATCGGAAGAAATCTGGACGCTCGATTGGCGACTCTGCCACATATCGTCCTGTGCAAACTGAACTGAACTGAACTATTGCTATTCTTCTCAGGTCAGGCCTCCGTACCTCAGAGTTAAACGTTAGGCTCGGCACGCACAATGTGCAACTTAGCTCCTGTCTCATTCACTCCTATAAGCAATCTACGGTAATAGCGTGCGTTTATTTGAGTCCCAATTCAGGAGTACAGGATATGTATAACTTGCTTGAGAATTTGAGTTCACTACGTGCGCTTGGGTCTCAGGTTCTTATGGTTGGTGACTTTAATCTACCACACATATTTTGGCCTAACCAGAGCTGCCAAGCTGATAAGATGTCTGAGGACTTCATAGAATGGACCCACAGACATGCTATGAGCCAACATGTAACTGAGCCTACAAGGTTTCGACATGGCTGTGAACCTTCGGTCCTGGATCTTGTTATATCTTCGAATGAGCAAATGGTTTGACAGGTGCAATATCTTTCCCCACTAGGGAAAAGTGATCACATCATGATTAGCTTCCAGCTACTTCTCAGGTATGACAAACCGCCTCCGAAACTAAAGCGCAACTTCAATAGGGTAGACTGGAGTGTTGTCTCAGAAGAAGCAGATCAGATCTTGTCACAATCTTCTGGTGATGATATGGCAGCAAACTGGCAGCTTATTCACCATTGTCTGTCCACACTGCAAGACAGATTTGCTCCGTTGGTGCACGTCAAAAGACGCAATAAGCCACAGTGGTGGACACCATCGATGCGCCGTGGTATTAAAATCCGGGACCGTGCCTGGAAAACTTACAAAGCTTCTCAGACACAATGGGCCTGGACAAGGTATAAACTACTTAGAAATAAGGCTGTGGGAAGCCAACGTAAGGCAAAACGTGAATTTGAGGCACGACTGGCATGTAATATAAGACAGTGCCCAAAGCGTTTCTATAGCTATGCACAATCCAAAGGCAAAACTCGCGATTGCATAGGCAACCTTCAACTGGACAATGGATCTCAACTAGATTCAGATTCTGAAAAGGCTTCGGCTTTTCTCGAACATTTTCGAGCTGTTCAGAGGCCTGATCGCCAAACTGATCTCTCGAATATGCCAGTGGACATAAGGTCAGATAGCGTTCCTACCCTAAATGAAATAATTTTCACTGATAATGAGGTCAGGCTTGCACTTGAAGCAACAAATCCACATAAATCTGCGGGCCCGGATGGTATTCACCCTCAATTTATTAAGAACCTGGCGCCTGTATTAGCACAACCGGTGGGTCGCCTCTTTAACGCATCCTTAAGGTATGGGTATATTCCTAGTGCATGGAAGCAGGCTGATGTGATACCTATACATAAAGGTGGCAGTCGATCTTCAGTTTGCAACTACAGACCTGTAAGCCTTACTAGTATCCTTTGCAAAACCCTAGAGAGACTTATTAGGGACAGGATCTGTCGCCACCTTGTCTCTGGTTCGTTACTAAACTCTGCTCAGCATGGTTTTCTAAAAGGAAAGTCTTGCCTAACGAACCTATTATGTTTTCTAAATGAGGTCACTAGGAGGCTAGATAAAGGCCACCAGGTCGAAGTTCTCTACTTGGACTTCTGCAAAGCCTTTGACTCGGTAAACCACAGGTTGCTTGCAATGAAGATTGGACAAATAGGTATCGATGGCCCTCTAAAGAACTGGATCACAAATTTCTTGAGCAATCGGTATTTTCGCGTTCGCATAGGCAATATGTATTCCGCGAAAGCAGGAGTTGTTAGTGGAGTCCCGCAGGGTTCAGTACTAGGCCCACTACTCTTTCTTATCTTCATCGATGATTTGGCATCCTCGCTTAAGTGTCCCTGCTATATGTTTGCAGACGATGTCAAGTTTATCGGATCGCTGAACGAACAGGATCTTTTTGAGGATATAGAAAAGGTCATCAAGTGGTCTTCCACGTGGGATCTACCAATCAACTTCTCCAAAAGCTATCTTCTGTCCAAAGCTGCAACGAAGCTGCAGGTTGCTGGACCTGATAACATACTGGAGATAACTGGGGTATCAAAAGTCCGGGACTTAGGTATTGCGGTTTCAGCGGACTTTAAATGGGCTGATCAATGTGCAGCTGCTGCACAACGCGCTAGGAACCAGCTCTTTCGCCTCCGATCAGTTTTATCCTGCAGGTCCCCGGAGGTTTTCATCCCATTGTATAAAGCGATAGTGAGACCTCATCTCGAGTATTGCGTTCAAGCTTGGTCTCCTTACTTGGAAAAGGACATTGCCACGCTTGAAGGTGTTCAGCGCCTAGCTACTCGTATGATTGAAGGGCAATCTGGGAAGTCATATGAACAACGACTGTTGAGTCTAGATCTCTTCTCGCTAAAAAGAAGGCGACTACGTGGGGATCTGATCGAGACCTTTAAAATCGTTAGAGGCTTTAGTTCTATTGATCCGGCTGATATGTATGCTCTTGCGCCAGTGGTAGGTACTCGAGGCCATTCACTGAAACTGGCAAAACAACATGTCAGGTCTAATGCACGTAAGCACTTCTTTAGCGAAAGGGTAGTGAATCATTGGAACTGTCTGCCGAAGAGGTAGTTTGTTCTACTTCAGTAACGTGCTTCAAAGATAGACTAGACTCGATCTGGCGCTCTGTGTTTCCAAATCTTTATCCATAATTTTATAGTTGTTCTTCAATTTGTCGTTGGAACGCACTAATGCCTCTCCTCACCTGTTGGGTGAGGGAGTTTTTCTGTTGCATTCCAGCCAAAGTCATACCAGAAGAATATTGAACCTACTATTCGAAGTGGTGGACGCTCTTTCGGCTTACCACCGGAAGTATTCCAGACGCTCGATTCGCGACTGCCACATATCGTCCTGTGCTAACTGAACTGAACTGAACTGAACTGACCTTATATAATTGAACATTCCGCGCCTGTTTTGAATTTACCTAGTTTCGCCGATGACGTTTCTTTCTCTGTATGCTTTATCAGCATGACAAATAATGCTGATTTCCAAACTAGCCAGACTTCAGAATCAAATCACGATATTTGTCGGGATTTTCTCCGTAATGTTTGCAAACGTGGAAAAAGATGCAAATATTTTCATCCCAATTTAACAGAATGTGAAAAGATCAGGTATTGCTATATTCTTTCAAATATGTATAACTTTTTCTCATCTAATCATAATTAACTCAAACTATCACCATTTACGCCTATTTTTGCGCCAGAAGCTTCAGTAGATTATTCTTTGCTTTCACTGAATGTCTGATTAATCGTTAGTCTGTGCCTAGCTCTCGATTTGATTAATCATGTAACCTAGAGAGGTCAAAAAGCAGCTGAATGTGGTCGGGCCTAAAAAACCTGAGTCTCAGGAATACTTAGGCCAACTCGAATTTTTTCCGAACTTCTGTTAGAAAATAGAAGAACAATAGAATTAGTATTTAACTTCTTAAAGGTAGCCGTTTTAAATGGTTGTGGTTAAATTTCTGTGTAGCTGAACACTGGGTTTTACCAATTCTTTTCACCATTCTCTACGAATAAGGCGCAGTATAGTAAGCGTTGTTTAGGTATTCTTAAAACGTGTTCTCTTTATAGAAGCTGCGGGAGCAACACATATGAGCTTCATCACTAAATTCTTGGGGACGATGGATCCACCAAAACAGGCAATCTCGGGAAAGACAACCGGAAGGGTTTACAATTGTTCACTAAATTGGCGACAATACATTCCCTGCGTTGATCACCTGAGTAGACAACGTGAACTGCGCCGGGAGTCGCAGGGTTCTCCGCTTTTTAAACTTCAGGCTGTGACCACGAGTTTTTCTATCTTCTGTCAATGAGAGGAACACTTTTAAAGTCGACCCGTAACGTCCCGTAAGAATTCGGCAGGTAACGAGGAGGACAAAGCGTATACGTCTATGCCAGTAGATGCAGACGCAACTTGTCAAGATGCTCCTTATAATTGAGCAAAAATGGAGACCTTGCACCATTTTCGTTGCACTAAGCTGAACTTTCTCGAGAATAGCTTTTTCACCTTTTGATAACGGGTAGCAGGCTGGCAAGGGCCTGATATGTGAGCCATAGATTATCTTGAACATATCCGGAGTAAGCACTGAAAAAGATCGCCGCACTGCCCATAACATCCGATTAGCGGCGAGTACTTTACGTGAGGTTTCTGTGTTTGTCTTTAACGAGTTTGACACAAGTACTCCCAGATCTCTCTCACATTGTACAGACTTTATAGAATTACTGTCAAAAAGTACGTCATCATAATCGAACCAGGTCCTGTGTGCATAGCTGTACATTTCGTTAACTTAATTGGTAGTTGCCAGTGGTTAGACCAGTCTTGTAACTAATTTAATTTCCTCCGCAAGACTTCCCCGTCATCACTTGTACCAACCGCGCCCCACATCTTTAGGTCGTCAGCACAGGCACAGTTTACATTCAATACAACAGGCAGATTATTGACAAACATTTTGAACAAGAATGGTCCGAGAACTGAACACTGTGGTACGCCTGACATGGCCAGGGTAGCTTTAGATCGGATTGCATTTACCTCCACACGGTTAACTCTTCCGCTGACGAAATCTTCGATCCACTTGATTACATATTCAATGATACCAACTGCCTCAAGCATGGCTAGCAGACGGTTATGTGATCTGTGATCAAATGCTTTGCTAAAATCAATGAATGTAACATCATTGTAAGTCGCAGCATCCACTGCGGCGGCCCAAACTTCCTGCGCCGTGAAGAGGTTCGTCATACATGAGCGAACTTTTGTAAATCCATTATGCTCTTGTGCAAACTGGCCCATGAACGTAGGAAGGCTTCCAATTGACCATTCACCACTTTCTTTAGCATCTTTTTGATCACGAATGTAAGGGTGACGGGTCCATAATTTACTGGCAGACTTGGGTCTCCAGCTTTGAGCATATTCTTAATGGCACCATATTTCCATTTCGTTGGAAGTTTTCCTTTTTCTAACGATTTAGCGAAAAGTATACTCAAAGGTTCAATCAGTGTATCAGCAATCGTCTTCAGCAAGGTATGGTGCACATCGACTGGACCTAGCGTCTTTTTAATGTCAATTCCAGCTCAGGCTTTTCTAATTTTATCTGGGTCGACCATAATAGTTGATATACCCGACTTGGATACCTGTTCCCGCGAAAAGTGATCATCCTCCATGAAATAAACAGATGCATACTGAACGGCGAGGGCTTCTGCTTTGTCCAAATCTGAGTCAATAAAGCTGCCATCTACTACCAGATTCGGAATAGTTGAAAACACTGATTCTTCAGCTTTTTAGGAGCAACAGTGGATACCATCAATAACCGTGTTACATATTATTCCCTCTTTTTTGTTTCGTTTCTGTACATGAATTTCTAGCTTTCATGCATTTATCATAGTCGACTGCTTCCTGCTTGACGCGAAAATTCCTTCATAGCTTTTTTCTTTGGCGCACAACTCTCCGTAATTCTTTATCAAACCATGGTGGGCGATTGCTTCGATAATGAAACCCTAGTGGTATGGATGCTGCTAGGATCATAATCTTATCACGGTGGCGCGACCACGTATTATCCACATCTAAGTCGTTCAACAAAGACCCATCTAACTGACTGGCCCATTCCAGCACATCCGTTTTCTTCAAGCGCCTGTAGTTTCTATTTTGTATTCCGAGTAGTAGAAGAGGCGGACTACGCGTCCATGTAAACCAGAGTGCAGCATGGTCGCCAGAGCCAATAGGAGCATCAACTCTCGAATCTAAAATATCCGCATATCTTGGCGTGAAAATCAAATTCGGCGTTGAAAATTAGGTTAAGACATATGGTGTTAAAGCTCTCACGTGTTGACCTAAACCCATTTTGAGTGATAAATCAAGAAGATCGTTTTGAAACGAACCGCTAGAAGATTCCAGATTCATCCAGTCTATGTTAGGCGCATTAAAGTCGACAATTATCAAGCAATCATTTGCAACGCCGTATTGTTTAATTTGCCTGAACACCTCGGGAAGATGTACATGCGGTGTGCGATAGATAACCCCATATCGTTGCAAACCCGCTATTGGTTTTCGATTTACACCACAAGCTCTCACCAATGCCGAGGGCACTCTGGAATCTTCATAACTTCTACAACATGATGTTCTTTTAAATATATTGCAACGCCACCACCTGACCGAGACGATATCCTGCCAGTTTAATCGAATATGTCATAACTAATGTGGAACGATATTTCTGACAATCGCGTGGTAATTCACTGACTTGAAGTTAAGCTATTTCTGTCATATCTGTCTAGGCCTGGGCAACCTAACAGTAACTCAGCTCACGTGCAGTCTCTGACTGTGCGGCAACTTTTTTGACTCATCCGCCTTACCCGGGTGGGGTCCGAAGGACCGTGAAGACATGTGGCTGACAACACTCCGTGTGATGGCACAAGAAAGGAACCAGTGGCGAGAATCCTGCCGTGCTTGTGTTCCCGTTTATCAATGACCCTCCCCCCTCCCTTATTCCAAAAAAGACAAAAAAAGATCAAAAGCGGCATGTGTAAACAGACAGACAAAAAAAATCACCCTCTTTTTTTTTCTTTTTTTTCTCTCATCATGTACCTTCTTCATGGTATACTTGTTGGCACACCGTCTGTAAAGACTTGTGTGAAATAATAATAATAATAATCTCGCTTTGCACATCTCATCTGTATCAGATTTTGCAAATATAATATATAATAATAAGCTGCTTTAGGGGCAAGTTTAAGGATTTCAGTAATATTATCACCCGTAAGACACTTTAGAATCTTGAAGGCTTCTATTAGGTCACCTCGCAGTCGCCGTCTCTTTAGTGAGAACAAACCGAGGTCCTTCAGTCTTGCCTCATAGGTTTTACATGTCTGACCCTCAACCATCCTAGTCGCAAGACGCCAGACCCTTTCGAGACATGCTATATCTTTTTTAAGTACGGTGCCCAGGATTGAACGTACTATTCCAAGTGAGGCCGCACGAGTACTTTGCATAAGGGAATGGAGATTGAAGGTTTTCGGAAAGATAACGCTGAGCGAAGTCTGAACAATTCTCTGTGAGCCTTGTTTGCAGCTTCGGCACATTGAGCAGCCCACTTAAAATCGCCTGTTATAGTAATGCCCAGATCCTTCACTTTTTGAGCAGCAGCTATCTTGATAGTTCCTTCGCCGACTTCTAGTTGTGTTGTCGCTAAATCAGTCGTCAGAACACAACTCTTCCCCAAGTTTAGTGGCAAGTCCCAGGTCTTTGTCTACTCGATTACGTTTTTCTAAATCAGAGATAAGCGTATCTCTACTGTCGGTTCCCAGGATCTTAATATCATCAACAAACAGGAAGCAGTGTGAACTCAAGCAGGCAGTCAGGTCGCTTACAAAAATAAGAAAAAGTAGTGGACCAAGCCTTGAGGCACTCCACTGAGAATCAGTGATTCCTCTGAGCACAACCGGGGGTGGTAGTAGGAATGAGCCACCTACTATCTATAAAATGCTCCCACGTGGCGTGCGTCTCAAATAGCCTCTGACAACTAAGTCCAACTCCTGGCCTGCACGAGTGGCTTTCACAAGCCCGGCGGAACTGCTCTTACTGACAGGAGAAGGGGCGAAGGCGGGTGACTGGCGCCTTAAAACCAGTTTGCTCCGGTCAGATGGAGATCGTCAGCTACTGGCAATCCATCTAGGGCAGGTGTGCGCAAACTTTCTATCCAACAGGCCACAACCCCTTTCTTTCCACAGAGACTACGGCCGCACATATTTCGTCCTGATTCTAAAAGTCTGCAAGTGTGGTAACACTCGATTTTACATTAAATTGTATTTCCTAACAATGAAATCACATGAATCCAGCGGTGAAGCAATAACTATACATTTACTTGTTTCCATGTAAAGTGACTGTAATAATTCTTTTATTCTCTTTAATATACTTTAATTCCCATTATACTGTAGATGACTAGACTAGGATGCAGTCGAAAAAACAACACATTTATTAATGATTGATTTAACACTTATAAATGATTTATTTTATTCAAAACCTCATGCAATTTTCAGTGGGTGACATGATCTTGTGTGCTCATTGTCAACTTCTTGAAGTCGACCGGCAAGGTAGAGAGCATCAATCGCAAGCATGATTCCAAATTGCAATCCGTCAAGCGTGATCGGTATTTGCTTTTCAGATATTTCATTTTGGAAAATGCTGCCTCACATACGTAAGTACTTCCGAAGAGAACGAGGATGTTTCGAGCCAACTCACGAAGGTTGGGATATGCAACCGCTGACTCACTGTCCATCTTAGCGTAAGCGTGGCTCTCATGTCGACGATAATGCTGTCTGGCGTTATCCACTTTTAGTGTTTTTAAAACCTGCTCACATATAAGGCATATCATGCAATGGTCGACAGTTTCAATCACGAAGTAATCAACTTCCCACTCGGCGTTGAATTTCCTATTCTCATCAGTCAAAGTGCGCCTTCTTTTCATGGGTAATATTATTAAACCACGTGTAAAAGTTAGGATTAGATCCGATCGAACCTGCCTGCGAGGAAGTGAATCCAAATCATGTAGCACCAGTCGATCTTCAATGAGGATTTAAGGCTTTGACCTAAGTCAGTGGTCGCTATGCCCACAACATTGCTGTAAGCACCCAGCAACCCAATACAGATGAACGTGGTCGATGTCGCATCACACAGCGGTCAACATGAGCAAAAGTACGTTACTAACGGCCGCATATCATACCTCTCACGGCCGCAGGTTGCGCACCCCTGATCTAGGGGAAGAGAAACCCTGACTCAACCCCCCCACTGCATTGTGGGTCACCCGATTGCGGGAAAGGCTTCGGGAGAAAACCCCGAGGAAAAATCCGGAGAGAAGTCCCGTAAATAGATAACTGGCGCACAGCGCGTTTATCTGCCAACTCCATGCTGCCTTGTAGGTTGCACTTGGCTGTGCAAAGGCTATAGAGGTGTACTCGAACAAACACCAAGTGGTGCTGGGGACATCACTTGTACACTATCCCCAAGAAACTTCATGATGATGTCTCAACGTATATCTCAGCTCTCTGCTACGGCGTTCCCGAGACGCGACGCGCCCTTGGCTGTCCCAGCGGCTAGGGTGAAAAGTAAGCTAGCTGGAGCCATAATTATCCGTAAGGAATTTTATCTGGGATGCTGGAACGTACGGACACTGCTAGATGTTGGTAGTCAAGCAATCACGATGCGCTCTTTATTGGACTACCAAGTAGATGTTGCTTGTCTCTCCGAGGTCCGCCATCCCGGACACGCATCCAAATCGCGTTTTTGACTGAGCTCTGAAAGCTCATTTTGCCTCAATTTTTCAATCTTTTTCGGGCAACATCACGATTCCTGTAAATTCATCCCCATCCCATTCCACTTTATCTGACATCGAATTTACACCCACAGTTATATACCGTAAACTAAAAAACTTACGGCCCACCAGTTACGCTGTTATATCGAAACTTATGGAATCTATTATCAGTGTCTCTCTGATCCAGTTCATTGAAGGACTTCACCTTCTGTCTGATTCGCAATACGGTTTCCGTCCCCGGAGATCGTGTGACAAACCTGATGCTCGCACGTGACCACTGGACATCCAATGTCGACAAAGGTCGTGAGATTCACCTAGTATACTTATATTTCTCGAAAGCTTTCGACAGAGTCAACCATCGAATCTTGCTCCGCAAATTATGTTCTCTAGGGATTGCAGGCCAGTTGCTTCAATGGCTTGAGAGTTATTTATCAGATCGCCGCGCATGCGTCCGTGTCGATGGATGTCTCCCTTCAAGTTTCAGCATTTCCAGCGGTGTCCCTCAAGGCTTTGTACTCGGGCCAACCCTATTCCTATCCTTCATTGATGATGTCGTTCAAGCCATTGATTCCCACACGCTCATGTATGCCGACGACATGAAACTCTGGAGAGTCATCACATGTCAACACGACATTGATCAACTACAGGACGACCTCAATTCGCTTTATGTGTGGTCACTCGAAAATTGCTTACCGTTCAATACAGAGAAATGCCGCGTCCTTTCAACGCGTACAAACTCTAGCCCAAGCTATTACCCAATTGAGTCGACTTCCTCAGAAAGAGACTTAGGCATTATCGTGCAGTCCAACATGTCAGTCTCGGCGACGTGCCTGAGAGCAGCCAATAAAACAAACGCCATGCTTGGTCTTCTCGAACGTGCTTTTTTCATATTTGAACCTCAACGTTTGTCGCTTTTGCTCAAAGCATTCATCCATCTACATCTCGAATACGCCGTTCAAGTTTGGTACCCGTAGTTACTGAAGGACCAAAGACTTCTTGAGGCTCCCCAGCGACGGGCCACAAAACTTGTCAGAGGTCTGGCCTTGTATGCTTATCCTGAACGTCTTCGCTCCCTCAATCAATTTTCAGTAAAGGTAAGAAAGCACAAGCCTGATCCAGGCAAAGTGCCGCACAGTCAGAGACTGCACGTGGGCTAAGATACTGTCAGTGAAATACATAAGGCTCCGTGGTGACCTCATTCTCACCTACCAAATCCTCTCATCCACTGATCACCCTTGTAAACACATTCTCGTCCTTAATCGTGAAACTTCACATCTTCGTGGCCATTCACTCAAACTCTCATATCAACACTCACGCCTCAACTGTCGCAGGCATTTCTTTTCCCTCCGGATATGTACTCACTGGAATAGTCTACCACAGGAAGTCGTATCCGCAACGTCCGTAGAGGTTTTTAAACGGAGTCTGGACGCTCATTTAAATGATCTCCACAACGACATACCTTGAGGCCTTGTCTGTCCGATTGCTGTTGTTCTCGGATCAGCACTGATCCACTACACCGCATCGCGTACTAGCTTCATTTTTTTCAGGTACGTTGTCCTCCTTGCCTTACTACTCCGTTCATTCCCTTCCTAACCACCTGTCAGTTTTACTTGTTTCCAGGTCTAACGCCACCCCGATGCCTCCGTATTCTCCTGCTACCGCCTCGCAATATAAGGAAGGCGCAATTCCAAAGCGAGTGTGGCCCGCTATAAGGCCTCCCCGTCCCCAAACAGATGACACTTACTATTTTATTTCCACCACACTGTACATACCAACCTGTTGTTATTTTTAAGCTATGCTTTTACACCACAATAAACCATTGAACTCTTGTGATTTTCGAACCGGCAA
>JACCGJ010020509.1:0-19760 GCA_013407085.1 Atriophallophorus winterbourni
CGATCTAGTGTTTTTTTTTGTCAATTGCTAAATAGCTTATCGGTTTTACCCAATAGGGATTATCCGGTTTAATCACACATTGAAACCCCAATGGAAGTGGATACTTTGCCTATGCCTCATGAATCTGGCCACGGTTCCAGTGTTCTACACATACGTCGTCATCTCAACCCATGTCGTCCAAATTGACTCTGAGATTTGCAGCTTGGTAGAGAGTCCAAGTGCAATAGATTTAACTGACACGTTACTGAATGCCTATTGGCGAAATATTTGGACTCGATTCAGAAACAGTAGAGATGAATACCGGATGCTTTTCAATCCAGACTCGCCAACAAATTTTATTCGAGCGACAATCGAAAAGTGCGGGCATTTTACCGATGACGGTTTACTCCATATGGTCAATCACGATGACTTCATAAATTTTCCTAATATATTAGAAGCGACAGCAGACGGTAAAAAGCGTTCCTTTGGGTATGTTTACATGCGAAAAAATTTGTTTTTAATTTCACTATACCAATTTTCCACTTATAATACTTTACGTTCAAGGTCATTGTATCTTATTTTTGCGTCAGTACTTTAGTTCCTCCGTAGTTGCCGGATTAAGGTTATGGTTAATCAATATATGGTGTTGTTGCCCACGGTCTGTCACTATCGCCCGTAGATGTGTGATAGCCATCCCTGGATTAATTCCTTCTCCGGCGTCACTCACGGCGCTACTTCGAATCTAAAATTTATATTTATTCCGCAACCTTCAAAGTGATACGCAGTAATCGATTAATCGACGGTTGTTGCAAAGTGTCGGAGATATGTCACTTCCGCAAATTTCTTACATTTTATTCTACTCTCAATTATTCAATTTAAAGAACTTTCCATCACATTTCGTGTAATCTTTGGCTACAAAGAAACTAAAAATGTTACACCAACGAAAATACGTAACGTAAAAAGTATAGTTTGTTCGTTCATGAATAATATTGATAGAAGCATTGTGTGAGGCAGCATCATTAAACTTCGATAAAAGCGGATAATGATCTTGCCTGAAAAACGTAGTTCATGCAGACAGCATGTACATGGTACCGGTCGGTAGAATGGTCACCCAAATCGGTATATTTAGTTTTCGAAACGCGTTGCAATGTACATTCAGAGTCTATGTCAACCGATAGATATCAACATACAATTTTACTCCTTCAATTTCTTTGGACGGAAGCGTTCCTCCTGATATAATATGTCAAAAGGACGTTCGGGAAAGTCACGTTGTTTTTTCATATATTAGCCTGTCTAGTCTTTCTAAATAATCTGGCAAAGAAAGTTTAGTGAAGGAACCACCATTCACTTTACGTCATTGTAAATAACGAGTTTAGGGAGTATCAATTCCACCAACCCAAGGTGATTCAAGGTAATTCAAGATTTCAAGGCTTATACTGGTCTAGAAAGCAACAAGCTTAAAAGTAACCACAGGATGGTAGAAAGTAAAAAATATACGTGTATAAATTTAAAGATAGGCAGTATGGTCAAACAGTATATGTGTTGGGAAAATGAATATGTCCGCAAAATTCGTCTAATTTCGTTTTGAAGTCACGCAAGCTTGTGGAGTCAGCAACGGTACAACGAAAACTGTTCTAACTAAACTAGACACGGGCAGATTAAAATATACTTTCTACTTTCATGAACCTACATTTGTTGAAGTTAAATTGCATGTTGCTCTTCATCGACCAGTAGTGAAGCGTGTCAAGTTCCATCTGTAATGGCAGACAGTATTCTGGGCTACAGATGCAACTCCATATCTTTGTGTTGGCCGCAAATATCGAAATGTTACATTGAACAAGTTCCGGTATTTCAGTTACATAAACCAGAAAGAGGATCGGATCTAGGTCGTGCAACTTGTTACGTAGTCGTTTAGCGAGTTCAACAAATTTTCGGTGATATTAAGCCATTCGAGCTTCTGCAGCAGTAGGCTATGGTTAACACGATCAAATGTTTTGGAGATATCGAGATAACAGGCATAAATTTCTTGTATCCAGTAATTCAGCATTGCCAGTAAATTAGATAAAAATGAAATATTCCTTCTAAATTCATGCCGTTTCCTCGTTTCACGGTGATCGCGAATAAGTGGCATAAGTGATAATTCTAGTTAGCTAATTATTTGGTGAGTCGTAGCCATGTTTCCTTTAGGGCGATGGTATCTGTTGAATATTTCAGAAAAACTGCACGCAGTTCCCCGATTTTGTTGCCCAGACATTGTGCGTTCGTGTAGAGACATTTTATAGTAGTTTTACTCAGCAAAGATTGAGTGTTGGAAAGGCGGCTAGCGGAGTGCAGAATACCTGCAAACCCGACCTCTCTTGAGCAGGCCTATGAGGGGATTTTGCTCGCAATTTTATCTGCTCGTTTTGTGGTTGTACTGTTGTTATACTGTGATCTATAGTGTCGGCTGCATTTATTTCGGAAATGCAAGCTACTGATTGACTGGGTGGTGTTTCTATTGAACGTTGTGTTACAACTATCTGTCCTATATGAAGTTTCGATGCGTTTAGTATAATGTCCCATGATTTTGTCTACGAGCCTTTTCTCAACGAGTTTTGAACGAAAGCACCATAAAAAGTATAACGTTTCGGTACCTTTTTTAATGTTTAATGATTCTTAGTTAATTTGCTTTGAAATTACCGCCATGGGTAATTTTCAATCACATTAATAAATGACGGAGGCAGATAGCAATTGAAAATGTTTTGAAGTATAAACATTAGTCTCACTGGTCTATACGTCAGCCAGAACCATAAGTTGTATAAAAAAAGCTCATTTGCAGGCATCTCCATCCCACGACCGGTTTCGTGCTGTTCGCACTCTTCACGTAGGTAAAGTAGGATCAGGATCCGCATTATAGGTAGCGTTGAAAGGTATATTAGATATTGTAACTTTAATTATTTTAGCAACGTCCTTTTGCAACTAGTATCAGGTATCGTGATCGATGGTGAAAACAGCTAAAATCGGCCGAGTTTTGGGCGTTGATTTCCTTCGGTAGACGTTAACTACATGTTTTCATTTTTCACTACAATTCACGTGCCTATACGATAAGATTCTGAAAAACAAATTGTTCAGCCTTGCCCGCGCATCTGGCTTGATCTCCGTTGAGAAGTCACAAAACATTCAATATCCTTTCAATCCTATACAAAATCAATATCATTTAACAATCATATACAAAAAGGAAAACCTTGCTATATATACCCACAGCACTGTAACCGATGTTTAAAAATATGCTGTTAGCGAATGCGCTAAATATCTAAGCTCGTGACGACTCGTTTTATTTGGGACAATCGCTTTATAGAACAACACTCACTTCAAAATCTTAAGTTAAATGTTTCGGCAGCATCTAACGTTACTTATAAGCTTATTATTTTATTTCACATTCACCACATTATTATTTTATAAATTGTAATTAATATTACCATGGAATAGATTAAAATTGGAGAGGCTCAAAAAGGACATCGCGGCGGAATACGAAAAAATAAAAACGCTGTCAAATTTATCAACTCAGTCTGAATTGATGGTAAGTACCGCATCGATCAATTTTCAATGAATTAATTCGATTTTCCGTTTCTCAAATCTTGTCTCAGTGATATATTCTGATGAAAAATGAAATAGTCTGAGATGAAATTTTTGTTGGTGATGGATGTGAATGGAACCCGCGCGGTTGTTTCTGAATCCATATATTTTCACATGAGTACGCAATTTGACATGAAATTACAGCCTAATCGTTCACTGCGATCACAGCGATATGCTACACCGTCATTGAGATCTCAGTTGAAAATTTGCAATGAATATTCAAAACCACGAAATTTTCAACTCGCATATGGATATGAAAGGATATAATGCCTCAAAAATGACCTATTTCTAACTCCACTTTTCTTGCCTGCACATGGCGCCATAGCAGATTTATATCATACATTTAATTTAAATTATAATAATTACCAAAAAAGCTCATTTGCATGCATCTCCACCACACACGCACTTCCCCTTTCGTGCTGTTTGCACTCATCAGAGACAGTAGGATCCAGATCAGCATGCGCTGAAAACAGTGAATGAATGGTCAACAAGTTGTGTTTGTATGCCATTGTTGAATAAGGTTCCTACGACAAAATTATTTAATTACATCAGCCCACACTCACGTAGATTGGGTTTGAACCCATGACCATGCACGTAACCGGTCGTGAAGCGTGTGTGTGTGATGGAGATGCAGGTAAATGAGCTTTTTTCACGGTCATGGATTCAAACCCAGTCAAGATGAGTGTGGACTCATGTGATTGTTGGTCGCACCAACCTTACGCAACAGTTGCATACAAGCGCAACTTGTTTATAATAATTGCCATTATATGTGATAATTGCAATCAGCTATGTGCGGAGACCTGACATTCTATTAAAAGGACGTGCGATTGGCGGGCCTGTCTTCTAAAAATGTTTTAATTTCCCGGCCTCGAAAGGTTATAAATGTGAAACCTTACTGGAAACTTTGTGAGCCCATTAGAAATTCATAACATGGAGAAAAGATCGTAGAATTGAAAATATCTTTAAGCCTGATGAAATAATTCCGATGCGAATAAACTGAACCGACTGAAAGAGGAATGTAAATTTGGCTAAATAATTTGATTGCTTCAAATATAGAACGGTTGAAATTGTAGCAAATCGCGCTAAAATCATTGTCAAAACGGACCCAGACATTTTGAGTTCTGTGTTCTGAGTAGTCATCCAATACATGGACTACATTTTGAAGCAGCAGTTGGAACAATCCTCGGTTCTCATAAAAATATTACACCATGTTAAAGAAGTTTAGGGGAGCATGAATGATCAATAAGATTCATGAATCATATTTGATTTTACCCTTAGAAATTAGTATTTATCCATTTATATTATTGTTGTTATTGTTGTTGTTATTTTTACCAAGATGATTAATATTACCACGCATTAGATTGATTTGGCATTATTTGCTTTTTTGTGAATCGACTCATCATTCTGATCCTTAAGACCGCGTAATTTTGGCTAATTTTCCTTCGTGTTCATTTCAGATATTAGCAGCAACAGTTTCCCCTGACAATATTGCACCAGAAATTATCGTTGGAAATCTTCAGGGTATTGGAACAAACGTTGGTTTACTATTTGTTATACGCAACAGTATCAATAGAAGAGAAAACATAAAGATAAAATTGCAAGCTCAGTTGAATGGTCTCAATAAATTTGCAGAAGAAATGAATAAAACGTTAGAAGAATCCGGTTTAACGGAGCGATTGGGAAAGTTGAAAACGGTATGCCTAGATTCAGTCTCACCTGGTATTCTTCGTTGTTATTAGTTCGAAATTATCTCCTGCTAGTGATTAACTTTTTCTACCCATCTTGGTTTATCGTATTATACACACCTATCTTTAAAAAATGAATTGTATGCTACGTTAAAGCAATTGTATTTGTAACGAATAGCGGTGAATTCATTATTGAAATTTTTGTTGCTTTGAGACCGCTGAATATTTGAGTATCTTTATTTTAGTTTAGTATTAGTTGGGGTAATAATTTCGGTGAAATGGGAAGGTAAATCTAATATTAACATGCCGTTGCTCCCATCTCCAAAACACTCACATTGCATTAAAATATTCCAATTCTATCGGTAATACTCCAAGCTTGGCAGATCAGCGGCACATCAAGCGGAAAAGAATATGAATAAAGTTGGTTTAAATTAATTCACTGAATAAAGGACAATGTAGGAATGGCGAGCACTGTCACTCTTCCTTTGACAAATAATGATAAATCTTAATCCTAATTTTAAAAATTTATTTGACGCGGAATTCAGTGCCAGAATACGGGCAATATTCACAGGTGGAAAATATTGTCCCATAAACATGTGCTCATCGATATCTAGCGTAGTTCAGTAATCGGAAAAAGGTATCCTTTGAGATGGAAAAGCGTGAAATTAGGTTAATGTTTGACCAACTTAAAACGCAACGCATAATTGCATGCATATTTAACGTAGCGTTGAATCGTATTTCCGGCTTAAATTATTCGCACGTCCACATTTTGAGATCATATCCACCCACGCGATCGGTTTTCTGCTGTCGTCACTCATCAGTTAGTGATAACTTAAATCGATTTTTCATTTTTCAATAATACTACGTTAACCTGAATCACACAAAGATTATTTACATCAGAACTATTGGCATACTCTGCCTCACAACCGGTAATTGTATTATAATATAAGCCGAATTCCGGAATTTTTCCAAACTCAGCAAGTACTGTTTAACATCTAAACCAGCTTGCTGTCTTGTGTGACCACTTTTCCGACCATCGTGTGATTTTCGGCCACATTTTTCACTTGCGGCGTTTACCAATCTGAGGCCGATCGATCAACACTGAAGAACGTACGAGGTCCACCACCGTTCCCGTCAACAGGACCATCATCAAACGGATCCTCAAAAGTGGGACATCCGTTATTTGTGTGCATGTAATTAAAACGTGAATGCATTGATATTTTGCGAACTTGAACAATTCAGCAGTTTTGAAGAAGCTAATGAAAGATTGAATGCATGTTTATTAGAATACTTTGGAAAACAATTTAAATGTTTGATTGAAATATCCATAGTAGGATGATTGCCATCGCAGATTATATTCATCAGTTATAGAACTTAAGGATTCAAGGATTTATGGTTAAAACGTTAATAATTTACAACACCACAGGATTACGGTATGAATGAAAATGTGAAAAATACTATAAAAGAAATAGAGAACATCAAATGTAACGCTAACGAATAATATTCGTTTGCATGTGTAAGTATAGTTTCACCTTGAAGATATCCAGGCAAGGAGAGTTCATCACATGTTGCCGTAATCAATTCTAAAACAATATAGCACGTATGGCGAAAAAATGGCGCCAACAATCAATACAGGAACTTGGGCAGTAAAGGGATAAGTTATGTCCGCTTGTCAATTTCTTATCACACACATCCATCAAATGTCTTAGTGGATGTTCTTTGGTTGACACAATTCTGTAGGTAAGAATATTATCGCGTTGTATCCTCATACTGGTAAAGTCACTAGGCACAGACTTCTCAATATATCGCTATGCGGAACATTGCGAAGACCCTTTACTAACTTTGTTGCTCTCTGATAGATTTTTTCAAAGAGACCAATGTCTTTTCGCAGCCAAGGAGCACAGACCTCCGACGCATACCCCCATATTAGGGCAAATGTAGAAGTCATTATCTATTGTAACGTTACCAGCAAGAATCTTCCAAATATTCTTCAAATGATAGCTATAAATCTGTTGGCCTGTCGATATATATCCGCGCAATGAACCGTGATCTTCAGGTTTCAATTAATCCATACTCCAAGATCTTTTTCCAAAGAGCTGCATGTCACGTTTTCAGTTCCCGATCGATATGTCCAAAGAACATTCTTGCCAAGAATGAGCATCTTACTTTCCCGTATGCTGAATGTTATATCATCCATGACCGCTTAATTTGACACGTTGTTCAAATACCTTTGCAGTTTCTCACATTCATTTTCAGAACTGATTGGCATCCGAATTTTCATATCATCCATGAAGATGACGATTTAAGTTATATGAGGGGGAAAGTTTATGTGTATTCGATATAAGAGCGGGTTTAGCACGGAACCTTTTGGGAATCCTTGGTGGATTTGAACATTTGGGATAGCACTCCGTTTACTTTAACACTGGAATTGCGGTCTGATAGGTAGTCGCGCAACCATGAGAGGAGTGGTTCACCTATTCCTAATCGTATCAGTTTTTGAAGAAGCAAATGGTAATTCACTCTGTCAGAAGCTTTAGAAATGACTAAGTAACAGACGTGAATGCAAGTACTTCTATCCAACTCCTTCTTCCAGTCGTCTTATGCAATTCCAACGTAATCCAGCACAAACTTCACTGGCATTAGTTTTCATATCATCATTCCATTAATTTCGTTAACTCGTTTTTTCCCAATATAGCTCTCTACAGGAGACCCGGACACATTCGTTGAATCATTTTGGGAAACAAATGGACAGCAATTGATCGATGACCTCACTGACATCTATCATCAAGCATTTCAATCCTTTCTACAAAGAGCTTTTCCATGCGGTCGGTTATATTTGATGTATACAAACGTGAAAGATACTGTTTGCAATCCAAGTGGATTTCATAACCACGTCGGCATCCATTCGTTAAATATCCTCTTATTTATCTTGATCCTTCAAGTGGCGATTTTATTCCTCATCTTCATGCAGTAATTTGTAACGCTCTACCCTTCAGCTATTAAAACATGCTATCGCGCAGCCTGCTAACGTGTTTTTAAACGCAAAACATACATATTTTCGCAAACGTATTTCTTATTCCGTGTAAATTGCCTAAAACGATTGATTTGGAAACAATGTTTAGATTAAGGTAGACCAAACTTTACGTTGAATCCCAATGCGATTTGAATGTTGGTTGTGAGCCTCGGTTCGAATACTTGCTAGCGCTGATCTTGTAGCCTCTATCGCATGAACACGTTTGAACTTGAAAGTCGAATTGCATTGATGTTGTAGTGGACTGACCACTACAATAATGTCCCGAAGAATGTTGGAGAAAAGGCACAGGAGATGAAATGTTTATCGCGGTAGCCAAAAGGGTGCACGAAGGTACATGGTAGCAATCACGGAACACGAATCAACGGAAAGTGAGTTATTAAGGTCAATTGTTGTGTACAGTAAAACAATGTTGTTACAATGTATATCACGCTACTGGAGCACTAGGTTCAGCATGGTCTATTTATCATGAGTATGTACACGCGGTATCAGTTCGTATACAAAATAGAATGCAAAGCTGTTGTAGTTTATTTTTTCACAATTGATGTAACCGTGTTACACCTGTGAATGATGGAAATCTGTTATATGCATGTGATCCTAAGTGTAGAGCCATGATGGGTATCCAACCTAGATAGTCCGATGTCTATGTGTGTGTGTCATAAAAGGATAAAGATTTTCATTGATAGTATTTATCTGATAAGCAAAATGCTTGTGAAATGCGAGTAGACGATGACTAAAATTAAAGACATTGAAACAGCGTTGTAGTAGACTGACCACTACAATTACGTCCCACCAAGGTAGGAGAAAACCCACAGGAGACTTAAGTTTTATCGCGGTAACCAAAACGTGTACAAAGGTACAGAGCAACAATCACGGAACACGAGTCAACGGAAATTGAATAAAGTTCAATTAAAGTAAGGTACAGTAAAACATGTTTTTACATAGCCCCCTCCAAGATGTCTGATCAGATAAGACTTCGGATCAGGAATTGAAATTTGAACTCACCAAGTGGTGTCAGGTCGTTCCAGGTTGGAACGTAGTATCTCAGCAACCAGTCACTTCAAAATCAGCCAAGGCACTTGATCTGCATGGGTCGATTGTCGGTGATGACCAGGGTAGGGTTGCTGTTGGCCTCCTTTGTTCGATGTCGACCATGGATGTACATCAAAATCGCGTGAATGTTCATGTTCTGCAGCTTTTGAAATGACTAAACAGTCCGATTCGGGAGGAACCATCTCTCCAGCAGCGCTGGCAACGAAGGTTAGAACTCGGTTGTATTGCATCAGTTTCTCGCCGGTGGCGTGATCTGCGTTCAACAGCCAAGAGCTGCATCTGCTCATCCCCAGCTTGCTGACGACGCTTTAACAATGCCTCCAATGTGAGCGGACAAGAGCAGGTTCTTCCTAACTCGCCAGGTCAATGCCAAGAGCTTTCATATCTCTTCGGCAAACGTATTTGTACCGCAAGTGCGGTCTGCCTAATGGTTGACTTCCTAATTGCAACTCACCATAAAGTATATCTTTCAGAATAAGACCATGTTCCATTCTGTAGACATGACCAAGTCAGCGCATGCGGCGCTGTCTCAATTGGGTGAACATGCTGTGTAGACCAGCTTTTGAAAGCACCTCAGCAATAGTCATTCTCACAATCCACGATATGTTCAAGATACGACGGATGATTCGTAGATGAAAAGCATTCAGCTTTCGTTCGTGTCTTGCGTGGGTGGTCCAGGTAAGGAAAGCATTTGGTACGCACGCGCTGTATACCATCATCTTTGTCTTCATAGTCAGCTTGTGGTTACCCCAAACACGAGAGTTCAAACAGGACAGAATGACAGCTGCTCTGCCAATCCGCTTATCAATCTCCGTTTCTAGCGAGAGGTTATCCGCAATGGTTGAACCAAGGTATTTGAACTTATATACTGATTCAAGCCGATAGTTTCCAACAGTTATGATGGGAGGCGATACAGTCCCGTGACTAAGGACTTTGGTCTTGCTCATGCTGATTGTTAGCCCAAAGTCTTTGCATGATCTTGTGAGTGAGCAATGAATGCTGCATCGTCGGTAAACAGCAGGTCACGGATTAGCACATTTTGTGCCTTGGTTTGTGCTATCAACCGGCTCAGGTTGAAAAGCTTGCTATCACTCGCTCTCAACCGGTTCAGCTTGCCATCTCTTAGAGTCCGTCGGTAAATGCCTTCTGTACTCGTTCTGGAAGCGTGCTTCAGAAGCAGAGCAAAAAAATGTGGGAGCAAGAACACACCCTTGTTTGACGACTCGGCGAATTTCAAAGGCTTCTGTTGCCTGCAACATTGAGAAGGGAGATTTCTCTGTAATTGTTGCAGTCGCCTCTATCTCCTTTATTCTTGAATAGCGTGATGATGTTTGTGTTCCGCATCACGTGTGGGACACACTTCTTGCCAGCACTGAAGAATCAAATGGTGAAGCGGTTGTAATAATGCTGCTCTACAGCATTTCATGAGCTCAGGTGGAATTCCGTCGTCACCAGGGGACTTCCCATTCGATAAGCGGTCTATTGTTCTATTGAGCTCATCAAGAGTAGGGGGAGTGTCTAGATATTCAATAGTCGGCAATCGCTCGAAATTTTCAAATACATGTGGTAAAACCGTATTACCCCTAGAGTAGAGAGAGGAGAAGTGCTCTAACCATCTTTCCATCTGCTTAGTTTAGTCAACAATCGGGTTACCAGATACAGACTTAATGGGAGCCGTAAAAGTGTGTTTGGACGAATGGCTCTCTTCATCCCATAATACATACCGTTAAAATTTCCAGTATCCCCAGCTTTCTAGATACTAAGGCTAATTTCTATCCAATAGTCATTTGCTCATCGCCTTGCAGTCTGTTGTACCTTATTTGTAGCTGCTCTTAAATGTCGTAAGTTAACATCTGTTGGCATACCTTCGAACCTCAAGAATGCTGACCGTTTCTCATCCAACACAGCAGTCATCTCAGATGCTTTTGCTTCGAAACAGTCCTAGGCTTACCAGACATTTCGGTGCGGTGAAAAATCGTGTCGGGAAGCTTCAGTTTCCCACAGACCAGTGAATGATCAGTGTCACAGTCTGTGCTTTGATATGATCTGGTGAGAAGAACGCTTCCTATATTAGTGCGCCTAACGAGAATAACATCAAGCTGGTGTCAATTTTTAGAGCGAGGGTGTTTCCAGGAGACCTTATGCTGTGGTTTTGTTTGAAAGAAAGTGTTACTGACACAAAGACTGAACTGTGTGCATGATTCTAAAAAGCGTTGCCCATTTTCATTTGTTTTATCTACACCGAACCTCCCGACAGAGTTTTGCCAAGACTCGTAATCTGCACCAACTCAAGCATTGAAATAACCCAATACCACTAAACAGTTTCTTGGTGGCATGTTTTTTAGGACTGTTGCGAGGTTGTGATATAAAGCGTCTTTTTCAGCAGGCGTCGCAGAGAGCGTCGGTGCATAAACGTTTACCAACGTAATGGTCGCAGTAATTTTCTTCAGATTTAGAGTCCATTCCGTTCGCTGCCGCTGCTGCTCGGTTCTGTTGCTTTTAATAGGTCGTTTCGAACGGCAAACACATCTCCATGCAGCTGAGGCTCATCGGAACCCCTTCCTTTCAAAAAGATGTGTAATCTCTTTCTGTTAGTATACCAGTGTCTGGTAATTGCGTCTCTTGCAGGGCAGCCACTTCGACATTCAGTCTTTTTAGCTCATTGTTAATCCCCGCAGATTTTCTCACGCCTCTGATTTACGGTAAAGTACACGATAAAACAAATCGGTAATAAGCTGAGCCACGCCCCACATAGGGTGAAGGTGCTGCCGGAGCCGCCTCACATGGGGTAAACGTGCTGCTAGCCAGAATCGCCCGTCTGGCATGTTCTTAGTACGAACTTAGTAGGAGAAGATGTAGGCACAACCGTAAGCTTGACAACTAAGAAGCAGATGCGTCAAAAACGTCGTCTTGCTGAAAATTGCCTGCGTCCCAGGGTTGATGGCAAACGACATCGCCTGAAGAAAGCTGAGTGGCGTGTACCGTCGGACTCGTAAGGACTTGGTCTGATAGAGGTCGAGCTGGATGGTGATTGCTCATGGCTGGATCTACCGGGTAGGATGACGACAAACGTTCGAGATTCGTGGGTGGAGTGTGCTACGGTTTCCACAAACGAACGGTGCATGTGTACCGGAGGAGTGAGAAGAAATAAATCTCTGGTGCATGGGTTTAAGGTCACGACCTAGTTATAGTGATGAGGTATGTAAAACATTCACAGTCATTAACCAAAAGATAATAACGTATTAAATATGTACTACATAGTCGGCGAAACTTACGGGTTGCCGTTTTGCTCGCCTTGTTGTTGTCGTGGTGGGCACTGAGTCAGTTGTGGGTGTAGTAAGAGTTACAATTGGTGGTACTGTGGCCTGGGTCTGGCGGATCAGCTGAGTTAACAGTATTGTACATGAACACCGGTTTGATTCTGTCAATCAAGACCGTGTCGTGGCGACCGTCGCGGTACCGCTGAATTTTCTTAAGTGGTTCAGCATAAGGAGGTTGAATATATTACTTGATCATGTGGTTTCGGAGAAATACAAACTGATAATGTGCTCACTCCTTCGGTACGTGGGACGGATCGGGCTAAACTCGCGGGTTGTTTGTTTGGAAACGACTGATATAATTTCTCAAGCGCGCCACATAATCTTCATGGGTAAATTGTGCTTACCTGACCGGACAACATATTCACCAGGTAATGCGATGGTATGGACGAATGTTGACTCGGCGGCAGTGGCTTACAATGGGATTATAAAGGTTGAGCTCTGGAAAGTTTAGTATTGTTCCCGTATTTTCTTTCAATTGTTCAATATCGGAATCCGATAGTTTGTAACCAAGGAAATCGACTGTTGTCTGAACAGAACAGCACTTGGTTGCGTTGACCGTAACTTCAGGACTGGACAAACAATCAAGAAGTGCAGCGAGCGTGGTTGTCCATAGAGGAGCTATCGATCGGTACGTCATCGAGATAAACCTACACGAAATCAAGACCTCGGCAAACCTGGTCCATTTATCGCTGAACTTTTTGAGCTGCATTGTGTAGACCGAAAGTCATACGCACGAACTCGAAGAGTCCAAACGGCGTAGTAACGGTCTTCTTCGACATATTCACTTCAGCTACTGGGATTTGGTTGTACCACCTAACCAGTTCTACCTCGCTGAAAATGGTACATCCATGAATATTGGCTGTCAGGTCCTGAATATGCGGAATGACATACCTATCTGGTACTCTCGCCTTGTCCAGCCGGTAGTGCAGTGGATTACAATTGCAACAAGTTCGGGTATTTCGCGAACAACGTTATAGCAGGGTTCCACTTCGCCAAAAATGTAGCATAAGGGAAATCCTTGCATCTTTGCTCGAGGTACCAAAAGATTTGAGACGAGTAGTCCCATCTATCAGCTTCGAGCGGCAAGAATCAACAAGAATTTCGAACGAGTATAGGAAATCAACGCCCTGGATCGCAAATGGAACCGCAGCGATTGTAAACATCCAGCGGAATTTACGACGTAAACCTAAATCATGGGTCAAGGAGCGTTGACCGTAGGTTGTGATAAGCGATCCGTTAACCGCACTTAAGTGTTGGCTCATCGAATTGGACGTTGCGTATGTGTCTACCTGCAGTACATTTACTTCTGCACCGGTGTCTACCAGAAAATGTAGACTTATGGACTTATGATGGAGGAAGAAAAGACGATTTTATCTATTCAGGCGGACGACAGTAGTCGTCGTTAGTTGTCCGACTGAGAGATTCCCGCTGGCGATGTGCGATAGGCGCAAGATTTTACGCGACGCCGCGCATCATCGCCGTATTTCCGATGGATCCAACAAACGGGTGACCGAGTATGACTAATCAAGCTTCGGCGGGATGGGTTGCGTGATCGTGATTTACTGTTGAGTGTGAGGTTTCGAACCTCATTGAGTAAAGCCACAACCTCAGCCAGTAGATCCGTATTGCTGAATTTTGCTGGTTAACCCAGTGCGCGTGATCGTCCAGCTTGCTGGGAACGGATGCATTCAGCGATCTTGTGCGCCATTTCCGCTATCTCAGATACCAAAGTGTTTTTGCAGCAACCATGATGGCTTGCACGCCCACAAGTAAGCGCTGGAGCCATATTTCCTTTAGTAATCACTTGTCTATGTTCGATGAACATAATAGGCGGCGCATTTCCATTAGTGTGGTAGATGGCTTTGGTTGGCAATTTCTACGTTGCTGAACACCTGCTGGATCGTTCAGACGGGACCGTGCTGAAAATCACAGCCTGTTTGTGGCTACGGTAGTGGTCACCTATGGGTACAGCTAGGACTGTGTCGCATACCTGTAACAACACATCCGCGGGGAGTTTCTGCGTTAAATGTGAAAACATGGCTGAGTCATCAATTATATTTTTAGCACTAAATTTCGTTTCTAAAAAATGGAATCAATACTCATGGTATGTGAGATAAAACTGGGTATTGTGATGACTGTTGTGACCAAAACAACGCGTTTAGAATCGCTCATGATGAAAACGAGCAAATGCTGCGAAACCGCACGAATATACGAGGTAAAAAATTAGCTGAAAAAACACGATATAACGCTGGAAATTTTGACGTATCGGAAGCGAATAATGAAGGATGCGTGTATTTCGAGCTAACAAATTTGTCGTACACTGACCAATACAATAACTTCACATGAAGGTAGGAGAAAACCCACGGGTTTATCGCGTTAGACAAAACGTATACGAAGGTACAGAGCAACAGTCACGTAACAGGTAACACAACGAAATTGAATCAAGGTCAATGGATGTAAGGTACAGTAAAACAAATTTGTTACAGCGTGATTCAGTGGACTGAGAGATGTTTCCTCGCAACGAAAATGAACAACAACGTTGCGAAAGATTTCTAATCGGTGATTGACCGATCTCTGTTCTTAAGTAGATTGTGAATGTTTCGGTATTATTCAGGTATTTCATAACAACTTTATTATGAACGTGAGCTATGTTGACTTGCTAGTGTTTCTTCATTTTTAGCTAAAGAGTAATAACTGTCTTTGATCACGTCATACAGAACAATTAATTAAACTTGCGTCTAATAAGTTCCTTCGGATCTGGACCGCAATAGTACACATTTTGTTAGTTCTGTATATCTCTTTCTAAAGACCCCGTAATTGCAACACAGTGCAATTACGGTAATGAGACGATTTTCATTATTAATGAAAAGTTGGGGTTGGTTGAAAGGATTCCAAAATGACTGAGTTTGGATAATGGCAAAAGAAAGAGTGAAATTAACAAAAATGGCCTTGCCATTTGGTTATTAAATGATACCGACAATAATATGATGAAAAACTTAATGTTGTTACCATTTGGGTCACTTCAACTCGAATACAATCATTGTGTTGTGATTGGATTATTGAGTAACCATTCTCAACAGTCACCGATTTTGGGACTTAACTTTTTCCGAACGTGAAATTAAAAGTTGAGATGCGAATCCGGATTTATCTTCGAATTCGTGAAATTATTTTTTGTCAATAGTCAGAAAAACGGTCGAAAGTCAATTCGCGAATACTCATGCATATTAAATGGCAAAACACCACGCGAATATGGACTGGAACTCAGAAGTATATGGTAAATAAACACGAAATTAGAAGCAAATAACTTCAGGATACAAGAGTTTTTATGAAAAATTGGAATAAACCGAATTTTAAATCTTTCCGGCCAAAGGGTATTTGGATTTGATGTTCAAATTATTAAAATAGATTTACGGGAAAATTTTGCTTTTATCCTGATAGCTAGAAATAGCTAAGAATGACAAAATTAATCGTGTCGTCTCACGTTGCTATTCAACATATATTCTTCGATGTTTGGTTTGAAAACGATATAAATAAAGGAGATGATTTCTGGTGCTAGTTAGTTTCAATGAGTATTGAAATTGTGGTAGAAAGTTAATACTTTACGACACAACAGGATGACGGTATGAATAAAAATGTGAAAAATAGAATGCTATAAAAGAAATAAAGAATATCAAATGTATGGCTAACAAATGAAGTTCATTTGCATGTTGAGTTCAATTCCGCTTTTGACATCGCCAGGCAAAGAGTGTTAACTACATGTTGGTGTACCGAATTTCAAAGAAATATATCACGTACTGCAAAAATGTGGCGCCAACATTTAATACGGGAACTTGGAACGTTAAGGTATAAGCTATGCCCGCATGTCACGTTCTCATCACAAGCATCGAGCAATTGTTATAGTGGATGTTTTTGGTAGACACAATTATATAGAAAAGGATAATATCGCGTCGTATCCTCCTATGACTAAAATCACGTAGACACAGACTCCGCAATATTTCTGAGAAGACCCATCATTTACTTTGTTGCTCTGTGATTGATTTGTCAGAGAGGCCAATGAGCCCAGACTTGGAAACGCATACTCCATCTTAGGTCGGAGGTACAAGTTTATTATTCATTGAAACGTTAGCAGAAAGAATCTTCCAACTATTCTTCGAAAGACACCTGACAATCTACTGGCCTGTCGATATATATTCTTGCAGTGAACCTTGCTCTAGAGGTTTCCACTAATCCATACTCCAAAAGCTATTTTCTAAGAGCTTCATGTCAAGTTTTCAGTTCCTAATCGATGTATTCAAAAACATTACTGCCAACATGAAGCATCTTACTTTCCGTATGTTGAATGTCAAAACATCCATGATCGACAGATTTTACACGTTGTCCAAATCCATTTGCATTTTCACAATCATCTTCAGAACTGAATCGCGTTCAAATCTTCATATCCTCCGCGAACATGACCATTCTAGATTATCTGAGGGGGTAAATCGTATATGACTAATAGAAAGAGGAGCGGTCATAACACGGTTCCTTTTGGGACTTCGCTGGTGGTGTTTCACATTTCGGATAGCATTCTGTTTACTTTTACTCAGCGTAGCGATCTGACAGTTAGTCGCACAAACATCAGCGGAGTAGTTCACATATTCCAAAACGTATCATATTTTGAAGAACTAAAAGGTGATTGACTTTTTTTGAAAACTTGTACCTCAGGTACCGGATTGTAGTTCATAGTTATTCTCCGAGCTAATATGGTTCATTGCGGAGGTTTCGTCCGAACACTGCACTACCGACGAACTCAAGAAAGAAGAGGAGGAATATTTATTCAAACTCTTCTGCATTTGGGTTTTTTCAACGCGATTTCGATGAATTTTTCACCAATCTGGACGTTAAATATACATTGTTCGAATTTCGTTTTCGCGTTTATAACTTGGGGATACGTTCCATTTTTGAAAGCAGCATCAATCTCTGCGCTTCCTTATGCTGGAATAATTGAAGTCACTTTTTTGCGTAACATACGGAACTGTTGCCGAGGAGTGAAAGTATTATTAGCATAATTCTGCATCCACGCTTCTCTCTTCAGCGCTATGCATTTTTTGTTCTCATTCGGACATCAAAACGAAGTTCTTGTTCGAATCTTCTAGAAACAATCTGTGGATTCTGGTCAACCTTTTGTTGCAGAAAATCTGCAACCTCGTTCCATTGCGATTCACGGCCTATGTTGTCCGTCTATTAACTCTGAATCAACACGAGTTCTTTACTCATGGATAATTTATCTACCCGGCAAACCACCCATTCAGAACAATGGATTGCTGAGTAATGTAAACATGGTTGAACACAAGTACTGAATGGTCACTATGACATAACCAAGCCTGGAATTCGATTGCTTCGGCAAAATGTTCTCCCAAAATAACAATAAATCCAAGACGGAGAGGCGTTCAGAATTTCTTCTCCGATCGCATATCTGAACATGGTTGGTATTCAAGCGTTTTTGGTGAGTTAACATCCCTGAGATGATATAATACGTATTATTGCTTGCTGAGTACGAGTCATGCGCGAATCTCCCAAATCAACAATTCGTTGAACGATTTCGAGGATGTGGTCGGGTAGACCCCACAAATCATGCACACTACATCACACATCATCGTCAAAAAAACACAAATTGTACCATAGAGGGTAAATTCTCTGTTGTTTATTTGACGGCGATGAAATCGATTATTATAATGAAAAGCAACGCCGCCACCACTTGTCGCTCGATCGTTTCTTATCAAATTCATGGTTGGAATGGATATCTCTGTCTCGATTATTTGGGAAGAATACCATTTTTCTGTAAGGGTGTTGATGACACGTTAGTGATGCGAGTATATATTGGCTATCTCCGACACCTTGTTCGAAATACTATGTGCATTTGTATAAAACCTCATAAAGTTTGTAGTGTTCAAATCATGAAATGTTATCAATGATGCGACTCGGGTAAAGTCGGAATGCTCAAGGTTTTCGGAGCTATCTCATGATATTCAGTTGCACATCACTAGGTGTTGGTAGGTCGTTACTATCCATCCGCTTGCTTCCGGCTATAATTCTAAGCAAGTTCAACTTAACGAATTATGGTAGGTTTTTTTAAAATTATCTTTACATTCACGTTCGATACAACGGGTTTTTCGTTTGTTAAGAGAGTTATCTCTTAAGTTCTAGGACCTTGGCCTTTATACTTTGTAGACTGCTGTGTCCTAAATGAATTTACAAGCATGGCTTTTTAATATCGATTGCTTCTGTTAGGTATTTCCACCATTTTTAATCGCGCTCAGACTTTTCTTTATAAGAAAATTCAACCCCTAGAAGTACAATTATTCCGAAATTATTTTCTTCTCGAGATTTATGAGACGATGTTTGCTACCACCATGGTATAAATACATTGATAACATATAAATTCAGACACCCCTCAAAGAAAGAAAGCATTTGAGATAACGTTTTCTAGGTCCTTTGAAATATTGCAACGTTATTCCTAAGAGGCGGGGATAATCTTTGCAGAGAGTATACAGGTGGCTATCTAGCCGAAATATTGATGTGAGACTAACTGCTGCAAGTCCCATCTGAATACAGAGTTTTTATCATTCAACTTGGTCAGTTTTTTGCCTAGATTCAAACATCGTTTCCCGTAACACATAAAGTTCTAATGTTTATATCCGCGGATTTTGGTGTATAAATTTAGTCTGTCATCTTTAAAATTGTTTCGCTGAGTTCTTTCTCGATTCCGTTAAATTTAGTAGTCACTTATCCCGGCGAACACTTACCCGTTTTAGAGGACTGAACCCACTGTTTTTGTAGTTCGACAATCTATTTTTTATACGTATCTACAATGATCAAATCACGAGATTCAATGGCATCGGCAATGTATAACCATTGCTTCAAATCATGTTGCTTTGATTCCGATGCTGATATTGCATAAACATTTCCGCGGAAAACGAGGGATATTATACTTCTTGAAGTCGACTTGTCCTGACAAGAGGATTGATATTTTTTCCACCATGCTATGACAGCTTGGACTCGACAGGCCAGCCCGATAGAAATAGATGAGTTGTCCAT
>JACCGJ010020510.1:0-16099 GCA_013407085.1 Atriophallophorus winterbourni
TATATAACAGTGGCATACATGTATAACTTTGTTAATCATATGATACAGTTTACTCCATTTATTTTTACTGTTTGTCATTAGGTGGTTTGATTAGTTTCGTTGTTGTTCTTGTTGAATCAGCCCACACTATTTGGTGAGAGTCAAGATCGTTCGATCCAACGAACATCGTGGATAGTAAGTAAAATTAAGCTGTGGGAATCCGACCTAAACTGCCGCATATATCCCGATGTACCAACCTGGGAAAGGATGTGTAACTTGAACGCCAGGGAAAAAACGGTATCACCAAGTATAGTTCTACTTGGTGTACCAGAAAATACTTTTCGAGCATCGATTCAGGATACCGTAGAGCACGGCGTCAAACAATGGCGATACATTGCGTGTTCTCTAGATATTTCCAATGCCGTTGTTGTAGACACTTTTCGAGTTCTTTTTTCGGGAAAACATAAAGAGGATGGACCGAAACCTCTGATGATTACGTTCTTGAGCAGCGCTATGGCCGAAATAGTAAGGTCGGATTGAAAAAAAAGGAAAACGAACAGTACCCAAGGATGTTAGATTTGGCCCACCCAAACACAGTTGATAGCACACAGCGGATAGCAACGTTTCCTATCAAATGGAAGAAATCAATACAACAAAAAACGTCGTAGGTCCGGCTCAAATCGAGTCGAACTGAGCAATTCACACCGAAAACCAATTGTCGAATCAAGCGGTCGGTGTCCAATAAGAAGCACATATGTTTTACCATCTCAGACTTCGACTATTCAGAGGGATCCGGCATCACACTGTTTAACGCCTCATCACATACCACATGAATCATGTGACATGATTCAGCACTGCTTGTTAAGTCCGACTCCAAAGAAGCCGGACCAATAACTTCAGTTTACACCCCGTCATTACTCACGAAAAATAAGATTAAATAAGGAGACTGCGAGCCGACCTCCTCCTCACATTCAAAATCCTTAACAGTGTTTCCCACCCTTTGGATATACTATTTCACCAACGAACATCCAGCAACTACCGCGGTCACAACTGCATGTTGGAAATACCCCACTCCAATCAGAACTGTCGCAGGTATTTTTATTCTGTGCGTATTTGTTTCGCTTGGAATTCCCTGCCAGCCAATTTGGTAAGCTCAAACACTTTTTTATATTTAAATTAAAACTGGACGATTTCCTGAGAGCCAATCCAAATTATGCCCCGAACTATTTAAAGTCTATCGTTATCAGAATTATTTTGATTTTGAAATTTTTTTTACACACATATACACATATACACTTGTACCTATAGTTCAACTGCATGGTTATTGTAAAGTAATTGCTTTTTCAACCATAAAATCTTGAATCTTGAATCTTGAAGTGCATCTCTACAAACGCGAACAGCCTTTTCAACAAATTAATCGAATTGTCCAAGATTTGTAATGAAAGGGCGCCAGAAATTGCCGCAATAACAGAAACGTGGTTCCATACCTCATTGTCTGATAATGAACTCTCTTTGCTCAACATGTCTCTATTCCGGCGTGACCGTTTAGGCGATGGCGGAGAAGCAGCACTCTACTTCAATCAATCGTTTATCTGTAGAGCTATCAATGACCAGCCCCTTGATATCACTGACACACTTTGTTGCTCTCTGACTCGTACTTCAGGAGACCAATGCATTATTGGAGTGATCTATCGTTCTGCAATCTTTCAACTTTCCCCAGATCTTTAGCCGGAATGATCATCCATCAGAGACACTTGAAAATGAACTTCGAGCCGTTTTGGAATACGCACCAGTTTATAACCACGTTTATAGATTTACTCGTATGAGGGCATCTGACCAGCTGTCTACCTTGGACCTAATAATTACATTAGATCAAACAGCTGTAGAGAACATCGTTTATAAACCGCCAATCGGGCGAAGCAATCACGTTGTCCTAGAATTCGAGTACGTTTGTAGCGCTAGGCGCAATAATGACCGAACGAAATGCGTCAGAAGGGTGAACCACCGTGTTCTGTTTCCGAGTTACAAAGCACTAGTTTCGCACAACTGGATTACTCCGATCCCAATAGTCATTGGCGATCTTTCTTACATCACCTGAAATCGATATGTGAGGAACATTCAATGTTTGTTTTGAAGAAAACGTCTCAACGTAATAATTTTTCTACGAAGCAGGACTAAAATGTGGATGAAACAAAGGACAGTAGCATGGAAGTTTCACAAGGCTACCAACACAGCTGATTCTTGGGCACAATTAACACGACTGCGAAACAAAGTTATCAACTTAATTGGAGATGATAAACAAGCGTTCCAATCGCAACTGACTTGTGAACGATAGAACGAATATTAAACCAGGAGTCTTTGCCCTAAAAACTCCCCCGGCTTCACTACATCCAGACCGCTGACCTGTTAGCGGACTTTTATGACGGAGTTTTGCGCCGAACTCCACGGAGCCTGATCAGGAACCAATCGTTCGACTTGACCGACCGACCTTGATTGAAGTATTGATTACTCCGATGGTGGTAGCGCAGCACTTACGAAAATTAAACGTAAAGAAATCCCTAGGAACAGACGAGATAACTCCAAAGCTGCTCAAAACCTGGCATGCGCAGCTATCTGAACCTCTATCTTGCATGTTTAATAATTTGCTCCAAGCTGGCGTAGTGTCAAGAGACTGGAAACTGGGACAAATAATACCCATTTACAATGGTAGTTGCCGTTCTGAAGTTAAAAATTGTAGGCCGGTGACCTTGCTGTCTTCGGTATCAAAAGTTTTTGAGCGAATAATAACCGCAGAAATCGTGCGACATATGGAAACGAACCAACTTTTGGCAGTTGCCCAACATGGATTTGGCAGAAATTGCTCTTGTCTTACAAATTTGCTGACAAACTTAGACGATTGGACGAGGATTGTAGATGCGGGGGGGCTGTATTCATGCGTGCTACCTGGACATTTCTGAAGCGTTCGACAGAGTTGATCACAATTTACTCTTGAACAAGCTAAATAAACACGGTTTTGTTTGAAGACTATACGAATTGTTGAGATTACCTCAGCAACAGACACATCCGAGTTCGTGTGGACGGCCTATTATCGAAGAACATCGATGTCACTAGCGAAGTTCCACAAGGCTCAGTGATAGGCCCGATACTGTTTCTTGTCTATATTAAAAATATACCAATACCAAATGATAGTGAGATAGCTTTGTTTGCTAACGATATAAAAGTATGGAGGCAAATCAGATATGCTGACGATTGTATTTTGCTGCAAAACGATTTGAATGCTTTGTTCAACTGGTCATCCGAAAATAAACTGTCATTGAATATGAAAAAGTCGGAGATCATTCAGATCGGTTGTGACCTTGGCTTTTCCTATCCATACAAGCTCAGCGACATAAACCTGGATTACACCGAAGAAGAAAAGACCAACTATTAATAAACTATCATCGTCCCGTTGACTTTGATTTTATTAATACGAATATATACATTTGTACCTATAGTTACACGCTATGGTTACTGTAAAGTTAATTGCTTTTTCAACCATAAATCTTGAATCTTTAAATATATAATGACAATTTTTTACTAGAGAGTTACAGATCAACCAGTCACGCCTTGCTTACTAGATCAGAAATCTTTCAGCTATGACTGTGACAAGGACTCAGTATAACGGAAGCATGAGATGCGAAATTATTCGTTTTTAGATAAGGGTTTTGACTGGCATCCGTCAGTTATCATGATATTTCAACACTCTCTGATTTCATTCTTAAAGGGAAGAAAACTATTTTTACGGAATTCCGTAGAATACACCAAATTCCATCCAAAAGTCCAAATCAATACACCAATATCATATCATCACTTTTCGTCGACAGAATTTGCTAGCGATATATTCTCTAATAACTATGTATATCAAAGGGTTCCCTAATTTGGGACCAGATTAAAAGTGTTTGAGCTTATTAAAATCAAGCACTTGGCTAAATCAATATAATTGCTGTTGTGAAGTGCTCAGCGGGTGAAGGCAATGAACTAAGCCCTCTGGATACTTGATAGTTTGAAAATTGCTTCATCCACTGTATGCCAAAAATGATTTAGATAGTCTTGTAGCCTACGCCGAACATACCGTGATTCTGCAGTAGTACATTATGTCTTTTAAAATGTATAACACGCTTTTCTAATGTTTCACGACACATTATCCTAGTCTTACTGTCTCCGCTTGTGGGAGCTTGAATAAAACAAACTGGCTCAATGAGTGCTGATCTTGTTCACTGTGGCATAGGAATTTATAACTACATCAGTTTAATTCACCAGAGGAAACTTCTCTTTAAACGCCGATATTAGTTTCAAGTGTATTTCACGTAAAGTTCAAAGGCAATTAAGCTTCACCATCACTACTCGAAAAATAGGCTATACACAAAAACTAAGGCATTTAAACATCTGAGTTAATCGACAAAGTTGCTTATTAGATAGGCGTCATAGACCAAGAGGCAATAATTGAGCATTGAGGCGCTAGTTTCCGATTTCTTGATGCAAATCGCCTGATCAGGTCATCAAAAGATTTCATCATTTTTGAATCTTCAGCGGACATGGCGACATCATCCCAGTAATCTAAACCTCGTACCTGGAGATCATAAGGTTTTCTGTGGTCTAGCTTTGCTGTTTTGAATCAATAGAGTAACTTAGAGCAGATTACGGAGAATCACCTATCAGTCAACTCAGAATATAGATTTAAATTTGAGCGGTATTAGCACAGTAGTAAATTATTAGGTTTGTACACGCTTTTTAATGTCACAATGCTCTGGACTTGATGCATGGAGCTTACGTTTCATGCTTGATTAGTCGTAATATGTAAACGTGGAACAATTTATGCAATAACCAAGCATAACTAGATTAAACTTCAGCCTTGACTGCACCTATGAATTAACTCACGGTTAGAATTCTACTACACTATACGTGCCATTAAAAGACTATGAGTTATTTCTTCTGCATAAACAAATATTTACTATGATATGATAACTGTGAAGCTATGTTCTTTTTGTGACCATGAAGTGCTCGATGATCGTTGGATGTTGAATCTGGAAGTTCACCAAACCGACCTTGTTATTTCCAAGGTGATATGCACTGTAATCAGTTAGAAAAAAATTGTGTTCTGGTTGATAGGATACGTCTGGAAGTGAATTAGCCAACCAAAATTGTGAAACTTCCTAAGAATGAGCATCACTTGGTTTGAAGCAAGATGAAATCTAGATAAATCCAGGTATATTACTTTAAATGACAAAGTTTTGCAAACACATCACAGATTTTGTCAACTTATAAGGGATAGCATTATATAAGGTATTGCAATTTATTATTTGCCTGAAACAATTTATCCTCTGGTTACATTAAACTTATCATAATTGGAAACACACTCATTATGTGATGCTCACCTTATAATTCTTCTTATTTCCCGTGTTTCTGTTACGGTTCTCATAAATAATCTCCGGTTTATCTGCAAGCATCCCCCATGTTGATATTTATTTCTTACAATATTTGTGTTCGCCTATCGTTTGGGGTAAATTTACTGACTAGAAACCAATTCGTATCCCAACAGGCATTGGCTGTAGGTATGTATCCAACATGCGGATTCATACAACAACTCTAAGCAAGCAAAGGGACCGATTGGGAAGCAAATCCATCATTTTTAACATACACACGCACAACCACGAACGAAACAGCGCCGTGCGCGCTCACACACAACGAGTTCCGAAACTGATCTGGTCAAGTGGTTCAGGCGGTCGTAACGAAATATGTGCACTTGTGCCACGAACACTTTCGGGTAAGTTTACAAAAGCATTCCACCCCTGTTGATTGAACATTTTAGTCGCAGGTTTGATCAAGTTTCTGGGGTGGACTATGGAATGTGGAAAAGAACTTGAAAGTACTCGAAACTAAAAAAACGGAAACGGGATATCCTTCAGGCTGTGGTCTCGCGGTTAGAGGTCAGTTGGTGCATAAGTCTAATAACTTGATTTTCGGAAATACCCCCAAACGATACCTTAAGAAAACAGCAAGTTACTTGTAAATCGGTGTAGTACATACTTAAATTTGATATCAAACAAAGTCAACGAAATATTGTCATAGTCAGGAATACAATGAATTAGAAATGGCATCTGGATTTAATTAATATACCGTTATACACAATCCAAGTATTATTGAATTATTGTAAATACCACCTTGATCCAAATGTTCCTTGAGCTTTCATCATCCATGCATAGAGTCGTAATAAAGATTTTGTATGGTCATTTAATAACATACGTATGGAATTCAACATATCACCTATAAAAATAGCCAGTGCGATGCAGTATGACGAAAATAATCCGGAGGATAAAGACAAATTAGCAATGTTTCGTTGTGGCTCATCTCCCCACGCTTATAAGAATCGAAATGCCACTAAGACTTACAGTTGATCCAAACCATCCTCAAACTTTCTTTCTTCTAATATACAACCACAATTGATGTAAATCATTTTTCACGAACAAAATTGTCATTAATAATCACCTTACACATTAATTATTTGAATTTAGCTTTAAAATAATCAAGCAATAAAGTCTCACCTAATCTCATCCAATGGTAATTAAAATTTAGTTTTTAGACACGTTGAATTCATAAACTCACGGAAAGAATTTATGCAATGTATCAAGTACCCTATATGATAAAATATTACATTTATGCATTTTTGTTATCTAAGTTAATATTGGTTCCGGCATACCGGGTTCTGAATACCTGGTATTACTCACCTGGAAGTTGTTTAGTGAAACAAATGATTCACTCATTCTTAGAATTCGAGACGTGATGTATCACAGATAAAACCTGAGTATGATGCATTTGCTCTAAATTGTAAGAATTGTGCTTCAACTAGAGGAGAGATATGCTTGTGTAAAGTTCACGGAGGACTAATGCATACTATCTCGTCCTCAGTTTCGTTCACTTTTACGCAGATGTGAGGAAGATATGAGCACCAATTAAACATTTGTAGTTTGAACAGTACTCCTTTTGATCTGGAATCTTTTCTGGATCCAGTTTATTAAATATTGTGGTTCGTTTTACAAACCTTATCTCACAATGGCGTCAAACCTCAACATTGTCTCCAATTTTACAACTGTTTTAAGGTAAAATTAATCTGATTTCGTCGTCTTTATGATAACGGCAAACAGCCATAAAGCGATACTGGAGACTGTATGTGGAGAGGCGATAAAGTACAAAACTGTTTAATCAGTAAGATTTTCATTTACACGCAATTCCATCACACAGAGACCGGTTTCGTGCTGCGAGCACTCATCAGGTTCAGACAGTGGGATCAGGATCCGATTGCCTTGAAACAGTGGAACAATGGGAAACAAGTTGCGCTTGTATGACACTGTTGGTCAAGGTTGGTACGACCAACCTATTCAATCACATGTGCCCAAACACATGTAGATGAGGTTAAAACAGACGAACATGAACAAAAATGCTCATTTCACCCGCAAACATACCACGGAATATGAAATATGAAATACCATCTGGTGCATATTTAATTGTATTGAGTAATGCTGATTTTTGATAGCAAGATCGACTTTCACATCATGCCAATCCGTGTTTCATTCTCCATTATGGTGCTATAAACTTAAAGGTAAAAATATTAACATATTAGTATTGAAATGTTCCTCTAGAAAATCGAAATTATCATAAGGAAATCAAGCATTATGTATTTACTCAAACTATAATCTAGGGGAAATATATACGTACAGGTTACAACCTAATCACAATTCATGCTTTCCGAGTTGGATTGACTGGAATATTCTAATTTCGCTCGCTATGTTTTTTCTGACCACAACCATCGGAAAACATTGGTAAACTTTGAATACACTCATTCCGTAGTTATTAATACGTCAGGTATATCGTGCAGCGTAATCAATTAATATTCGGGAACGCGTAAACTTTCATCCACCATCGCCATAAAAAGCCATCAGATTAACTAGCAGACTTTCTTAATTATTCAATCGTTCATCTCATCAGTATATCAGTTAATCTATTAGAAACCAAATCTTAATCTACTCTTCACGAAACCGATTTTGCGAATGTGTAAATATTGTACCCATAATGTCCGTCAACTGTCCTTTTTTGACCGACAGCAATCCACGATTAGTTACAGTTCGCATCTTGCGTGAGTTTACGAGAGTTTAACAATTTTTGACACAACATTCGTTTTGTCACATGCGTTACTCCCTGATCGGACACAATTCCAGCTACAACGTGGGCGAAATTTGGATGCAAATCATTCCAATTAGTATCGAGTGTTTTGTTTTGCGGATACGCAGCATTATAATACTGTCCGTCAAATAAGTCTTCTCTGTGTGACAGTTTATGAGTGATAGATGGTGCTCTCGTATTATGACATAAATTACGGAATAGTCCCCTCTATTTTCCATGAAATTTTATCCCGTTTTCGAACTTATTTTCAGCTCCCATTGAAAAGGTTATATTTTCACGTGGCTACTGATTCCAAAAAGGCAGCGAATGAGTATTGAAACGTGAACAATGATTCGTGGCATGCTATGCACATAGCAAACAATCAGTCAAATTTTTTCACCGGAAAGAGTGAGTCAATTTTTTTCCACATCGGCTTGTTTACACATCACACCGCGGATTCGCATAGGACGAAGTTTAGCGAGGTGTTTGCACAAATTATGTAAGCGAATGTGTAATGTTGTTGGTGTGTCAGCGAGAGAGTGGATGTCTTTAATACACGTTGCGACAGGAGGTCTGCATGGAATGTTGACAAAAGTAATAGCGGAATGGGACAATACATTGAGTCCGCGGATATTAAATATTTAAACCTTGTTTGTATGCGGAGAAAAAAATGTATATTTGCCAGTCGATTGAGAATTCGATCTGCGCGTTGACAACAGACAACCGGAAACCCGGGTGTGTGGTTTAGGTGCGAAGGTCTGTGCAACAAAAAACATTGATTTCGAACAACTCTGAAACTTGATGATGATTACTAATAATATGTAAGCAGTAATGCTGTGAAGGTGTCGGCGAAATATATACCACAAATATTTTTTAATGATACACTTATGTATAATTTTTAAATAAGTGACTATTTTTCTATGATTCGCTTCAACATCGTGAAAAAGGAACTTTTTGTTTCATTTCAGATTTGTTAAACAAAAATGCGAAAACTGGTAGTGATACAGTGTATGCCCAAGGAATTTTAGTAAACGATACCGTAGATTTTGTAGTGGAAAGTAGAAGATATAGAAGGTGAATGTTACGATCTGCGATTACTAGTACGACGAATACGATAGTACTCCAACGTTTAAATTCGAACCATCTGAAATTAGTCAATAGCATCAATCATTTAGAATCAAAAATATTTTCGTATTTGATTTGCGCAGTCGCAATTCCACATCCGAAGCTATTGCTCAAATTTCATAAAGCAAATCAAGAAAAAATACGAACAGTACCGTCTAGTCCAGCTGGTAAACATTTGATCTAAATGTTCACGCGAATGTACATTGATTTTTTTTATAATCTAAACAGAAAAAGCTTTAATAATATATATTCAAAATGTGGTCACCTTACCCTGGTGTTTCGGTATTAGTTAAAAGCACGTGATTGACCTCCATATTCCGAATCCTCAATGTTGAACAATGTTTTACAGCGATGCCACTACTAAATATTATTGTTACAGTAAAACTTTGGATGACCGGTTAACAATGCGGATCTCGGTAAGCTGATGAAATTATAATAATTTATCATTTTGAATAGCTGAAATTCCCTGCACTTACACACCACTACCGGTTTCCGATGGAGACACTATGCTTAGATTATTTGTTCTTTCTACAAATTGGCTATCGATGATTCACAATGAGCCGCTAACCACCGGTTACGCTGTGGTAAAGGCTCGTCAACTTAGTATTTGGAATCGTGATGTTAGACAAAAATATACGTGGTCTCGCGAATTAAAGATCCCATGAATATACTCAAATTGGGCAAGCGTGCCTAGGTATGCAAGCTTAAATGTGCAAATTGACAGAGTTGAGCAGTCTCATTGTGATGACTGACTAAAACGCACACCTGACTTGATGCTTCCACATACATGAGTTATCTGTAATAAATTATTATGCATTTGCTGCTTTACTTACCAATATTTTTTGAAATTAAATCATTAAACGATTTGGGAAATCGTTCGGAATGATTTCATTTACCGAATGCCCTTATTATTTTCCCAATACAAAATAACACTTTCAGATGATTCCACTTCTACTCTTTCAGAAAAAATCTCGACGATCATTAAACCGCTATATCGATGCACCGGATTCGATTCGTAGTGGAATACAAACTTTCTGCAAATAAGTAGTTCAGTGTTCCGTTTTATTGCACTCACTTCAAACAGGAAGATGAAACAAGCTGACAAACAACTTGTCTCAAGTGTCGACTTAATTGTAGCACTTTGCTTTCGAATAGTATGTGTGTGTTCTTCCTGGTCATAGTATGTTTGTGTGAGATTATGGTTTGTCTACGATGGTTTATGGCTTTTACGCTGTTCGAATTAACAGAGTATAAACATAAAGTTATGGTGGAGGGGTGTAATCAGTTTTGAAAAACTAAAGAATTTTGTGGTGTATAATAAAATTAATAAAATTAATAATAGTGAATATGCTAGTGATTATGTGGTGCTTATAAAAGCAGTTGTGCAGATGATTGATATACTGTCACGTTTAATCGGAAATGGATCTCGGGTTTCCAAAAAAATCAAAATTAAGGGAATATATTTAAAAATTGTTTGTGACTTATCGGAGAATCATATTGATGACAACGAAGGTTTGCAACGAATCATTTAGAGAAGTATATTTTTCAAGTTTAGATTCCGACCCAGAAGCTTTATCAGACCAAAGGTCTCAGTAGGAACACAGATCAGGTGAATTCAATCAAAAACCTTATCTCTGTCCGTACAGACTCCCTTGATCTGAAGAAGCTTCTACGCCAAAGGCAAATGTGTTCAATAAACAACTCTAACCGAAACGTTACAAACTTTTTTCATGAAAAATGACGGAAGTTTTGAAGGGTAGTTCAACAATGAATGTTCCAACTACTTTAATCATCCAGTATGTCTGTGCGTTCTAATTATATTAGTAAAGCATTCTAACTTCAGTTACATGTTACGTGGCCTAAACTTATGCCGCACCTTTCTTAAAACTCCACAAATATTGCTGCAGATCAGGTTCACATTTGTTTTAATTGGTTCAAATGTTTGGAGGCGAAACTTATGTCTTGTACAAGCAAAATATAATCATAGTGCCTGTTTGGTTTTATTTTTCATAAGTTGATATTGACGGAGCGAATTACAATTATTTATGCACGAGAATTAAAGACAGTTACATGGCGATGTTTCTATAATTTTAAACTATGCTTTACACTAAGTTTTGTAGTTGATTATTAGGTTCCATCGTCTGACATCTCGAAATTTTCATTTGTTCTGGTTCATCCAATGTCTAAAATTCAAGATTAGAATTTATGAGAAAATAATTTTTTTAACTTACCGTTCGAGCATTCACCACGTTGTGCTCTATCACTCGCAGTTGACATATTTCAGATCGTTCAATAGCTCCCGACGTTCTCCATCGTTTTTCTGAGCAGGTTATCACGCAACCTGAATTGTTTTGGGCTTGAGATTGTTCTCGTCGTTATTTCGGCGCTTATGGATCATCATATTTGTGTCGGAGGGTGGTGTTCGGCACATCATCCGAAAACTAATGATTCACGCTAATCATTGTGCACCTTACGTCTCAAAATTATGTGCGACCCATGACACATTGCGTACTGCTACACTAAATGAATGTGCCGGAAAAGTTTGGACTATCTTTCTAACAAAATATTCATTTGCATGCTTTTCCGTCAACTACCTTTCCTTTCCGCTCGGTATATAGGCTCTATTTTTCTTGTATTTTTTTAATGCTGAGGTTTTGTTGTTAGCGTGGTTCCAAGGTTGTCACAGCCGGGGGCGGCAGTGGGGATGAGCTCCCACTGTCTATAAAATGCTCCCATATGGCGTGCGTCGCAAACAGCCTCTGACAACCAAAGCCCAGCTCCTGGCCTGCACGTGGCGGAACTGCTTCTACTGACAGGAGAAGGGGCGAAGGCGGATGACTGGCGCCTCAAAACCAGTTTGCTCCGGGTATATGGAGCTCGTCAGCCTGGGAGGGCAGTCCATCCAAGGGAAGGAAAACCCTTATTCCAAACCTCCGCTGCCTTGCGGCATACCCGATTGCGGGAAAGGCTTCGGGAGTGAACCCTGATGAAAAATCCTTGCTGCCTTGCAGGTTGCACCTGGTCGTGCAAAGGCTAGAGAGGCGTACTCGAACAATCGCCGAGGCACTTCAAGAGAGGCGCAAGAACCCTCAAAATGGTCACCGGCTCTCGTGAAGGAAAAAAACCGCTGGCTTGCGGGTAGACTTTTGAGTCAAAGGCTCCGGGTGAGGTCCCCTAAGCCAACCCCCTACTTCGGCCTTGGCAACCGGGTAGTATGTCGCCTTCAACAAGAACCATGGAACCTACATTTTTCTTTCATCATGTACCATCTTCATGGTATACTTGTTGGCACAATCTTCTGTACATCTTGTGTAATTAATAATAATCATAATCATAATAATAATCATCTAATAATAATATACTATAATAATCATCTAATGTACGTGGAATTGTGTAAATGTTGGTTGGTAAGATAAGGAGAATTCCGTCGAGCATATCAGGTGCTTCATGAAAAACAAAGCGACCCAAAGATTCTGAGCATTTATAGCTGTAGGAAGATTTTGTAACTATAGTAGTTCAAGTTAATAAATTAAAGACTCATGCTTAATATATCCTCAAATGAAAACACTCATTTGCATGCAGACACTTCACGACCGGTTTCGTGCTGTCGGCACACCTTTCCTGAGCAATCGCTATTGTGACCGCACTGTCATATAGTAGAAAACTAACTTTACGACTTCGGGCCACTTTTATATATAGTTGATGTTTGTGTAGAATCTTCAATTTAGTTATATTTTTACAGAGACAGCTAGGATTTAATCAAATACTTTATTAATACTTTTAAAATTTACATGCAAGTTCAAAATGCGGATATCCAAGGTGTAATCCTGGCTACTTGTTAAATCTGGTAAATGGTATCGTGTTTTTTCCTACATGTGCTACAGATGTGATTTTCTTAGGTCTTTTCAACATTCATACGTGATATCGCTTTATGAATTGTAAAATTGCCAGCCTTTTCGTAAACATCTTTCGTGAATAAACGGATGCGTGGCATTGAATGGAACCGGCGTAGAGCGACAACATTTTGTGATAGGCTTTACGCACAATTAAATCGCGAATTATAAAGCGCGCCTTGAATTTGATGGTACGAACTTGATTTAGCGTAGCATATTTTGCCGGGTTCTTTTCGGCATTGGCAAACACTGTTTAGGAGATCTGACAGCAACAAAGCTCACTCGCTGCGAAAAGAAGAATGGGGACTAGAAAATCCATGGTTGGAACGGCCCGTCGGTGATGGAAAAGTTTTTTTACCAAAAGATCCGTCGTATCAAAATGTAAGGTAAACATCCAAAAAGTCAAACCGATCAGACGAAAACATGGAGAATATGTCCAACGGTTCTGAAGCTCGCCTTAATCAAAAGGCACATCGGAGCAGTTTATTATATAAAGACATTTATAGCATACCATACGCAGATTACTAATATGGATAGTCGATCATAACCCCAAACTGATGGTGTGCATAGTTCTTATTAGGCGATAGCACACTTTCTTTTCTCCTGTAATCTTCCTGCATTAAAAATTCTAAATTTGCCTTCGCATGACGGTCATAAATTTTCACCATTTCTAATGCACAGGAAATTAATCTGTCAACCAAGAAGGTATTAAAAGTTGCGACTAATGATAATCAGACATATCCATTAGACAGAAAACTGGGATATAATAAAACTTGCATACAATGCGCGACAAATGTATGAACATCGCACCTCAACACAGTTTCAAATGACGGGGTTACATTTTGACCACAATTACAGGAAAGTAGCCTAAAATGTTTTTTAGTTTGAATTAGAGGCGAGGCCAGATTAATCAAGGCTTGAGAACTCCGGTTTATTTAGAATCTTGTGTAAATGAAGTATTGTTCGGTGTTGGATTCTCTAGATTGTAATTCGATGAAAAAATGAGCAAATCGTTGAAGAGTTTCTAAATTTGGTGAACTTCATATTTAAACAAGCTCAAACTCAATGGGGTATTGGATAAATGACTTGTTGGGTGAATGAAACGTACAGCTTTTTCAACGTTCAAATACATTTTACTCTGTTTCTTAATCGTTATAAAATAAAAATCAAGCATCAGAATAAAATGAAAAGTAAATATCATATGCACTGTTGTCTTGAAAGATTTATGTAGTATGGTAGGTAATATATGCGTCTTTTGATAAGTTCTTGCACATTTCAGAATCGTATGAGTAGTGCTGTGACATTCTTCAACTTTTCCAGTGGCGAAAATCATATCAAATTTAGTAAATCATGCTGATTAAACCAGATTTAATCACTGATCCTATAATTTCAGGCGTACTGCTGTAGAAAATAAATTCCTGTCAGTTGAAACCTCTGTGGCTATTATATTTTAGTGAAGGCTAAATGAAAACAAACAATACTCAAATTCATACACCTAAGATAGCATAATTTTGTTGTTTGTTGTGTGTTCGCTGAGCTGGCGTTGTAACAGTAGGACGTTTCGTCATCAAGCTAAATGACATCGTCGACTGAACTTCTTGCGAAGTGTTCGTAACCGTCGTGTTTTCTCCACAACGCGGTCATTGAATCAACATGTTCAATTGGACGATATGTATGTGCCAATGAGGAACCGAACATTAAGCCGTGTGACCTTGAGAACAACCAAAGACGAGGAAATAAACAGAGCGTATAAAATCAGAAAACACGACGGTTACGAACACTTCGCAAGAAGTTCAGCTGACGATGTCATCTAGCTTGATGACGAAACGTCCTACTGTTACAATGCCAGCTCAGCGAACACACAACACACAACTTCCAATCCCTGAGCTACAAGTATTCGCTTCAATAACATCATATTGTCAGAATGATTCTGATTTAGATCTCCACGCTCTTTTGTTGATTCTGTGAGTTTTCGAAGGTCATGAATAACTTAGCCGCTTCTGGAAACAATTTCAAGGGATCATTCAAATAGCTACATTGATTACCCTTTTTGAGCCTCACATTTCTAATCTAACAACTGAGATGCAACAATATGCTGTCGGTTTAAACCGTATACACCTCGTGGCAAGCTTGTTGACAACTAGCACCATTGAAAACGTTTCGATTTTGACGCTAATTATTTCATTAGATCGAAAGGTAATGAATAATGGACAGCTGACAAATACTTGGAAAGTTTCAAACAAAGTAGTGAACGAGTATTGGTTGGCACATAAACTTATGAATTAATCCCCATTTCTATGACTATCATTTCATATTCGCTGATAAGAGTTTTGACCCATACGAGGTGGAATATCTTGCAATTTGAAGTGTGAAACTTGTATTCGGTGTCCCGAGACATCGACAATTGGTTTGACGAAGCGTCTGTGTCAGAAGTGAAACGTTACCCAAAATCAGCTCTAACCGTTTGCACTCAAATTTCTTTGCGTAACCGGCTACTGAATTCAGAAGCAATTCACAAACAATATAAAAAACCTGATAGTGTTAATGGGAATACTATTATGAAAAAATGGAATATCCTATTTACGACGAGTTTATACTCCATATATGCAGATTTTTGAAATTATTAATATTGTACACCGATTTCTCAATTTGCTATTGCTTAATGGCTTTCCCGATTAATACGAACTACTCACGAGTAGATAGAAAAGGAACAAGGAATCTCATCTCCAATCCTATTGACTATCAGTCGCAGAACTGTAAAAAGATATGAAAATCCAATTGATTTCATATATTAATATGTTGTTGTTTAGTTCCTAATTTTGAAATGGCTTGAAGTTGTCACGTTATAATCGTTGCATGCAATTATTAGAAGCATAATATCAAAGAAATCCATTATTAAATTCAAG
>JACCGJ010020513.1:0-46926 GCA_013407085.1 Atriophallophorus winterbourni
AGTGAGCGCCACATTTTGACATCGTCCGCAATTAGGAGGAACGGCGATTCAATGTTCTGACCAATATCATTGATGAAAATGATGAAGAGTCAGGGACCAAGAACGGAGCCTTGTGGCAGACCGCACTTGATTGGGAAGCGGGCAGAATAGCAGTCACGCACACGAACACAGAGGGAGCGGTCGCGAAGAAAGTACTTTGTAGTGGACCGAAAATATAAGTCTAGCACTACACACTAGCACTACACACTTATATTTTCGGTCCACTACAACTTCATCCAGGACAATAAGGATGACCTAACGCCGCAGGCAGCGAGTTTAAGTAAAAGAATGTAGTGGTCGACGCGGTCGAATGCCTTGGAGAAATCCAGAAATACTGCATGGACACCAATGCCTTCGAGCAATACACCACTAGGTCACTGGCACATTGTCTAAATTAAAAGTAGTTAGATAGACTTTTTATTTCAATGCTACACCCTTTTTCAGCCTAGCCAAAATTGGTAGTGGAGATAACGTTTACCGGTGCTTAGAGTTCGCTGAGTTGAAGTTCTTTTGAAATTCAAGGTAGCATATTTCGACTACTCACCATTCCCTGGAGAAAGGTCCTAGGAAGTTTGATGATTTTATTTCAATATTGAGTGCGCGCGGATAGCCAAGGTCAAGATAAATAAACCGTTCAGATCAGTTCAGTTCAGTTTGCACAGAACTGTATGTGGCTAACGAGCCAATCGAGCGTCCAGATTTCGATCAGTGGTATGCCGCAGAAGAGCGTCCACCACTTCAAACAATATCTTCACAAATATCTTGTGGTATGAGAGTAATCTGGAATACAACAGTAAAACTCCCCTCACCAATAGGTGAGGAGAAACATTAGTGTGTTCCAAAGACAGCATGAGGATCATACCAACTATTCCCTTACAGATAACAATCAGGAAATAATGAAGGCCACACAGAGTCAAGTCCATTCTTGAAACACCCTTCAGAAGTAGAACAAACAACTTCTTTAGGAAGTCGATTCCAGTAATTTACTACCCTTTCACTGAAGAAGAACTTACGAACATTGGATCTGACATGTCGCTTGGCTAGTTTTAATAGGTGGCCTCGAGTACCCACACTTGGCGCCAGAGCGTACAATTCACTGAGATGAATAGTACTGAAACCTGACATAATTTTGAAGGTTTCAACCAGGTCCAAACATAGCCTCCTCTTTTTTAGTGAGAAGAGCTCTAGACTCAGCAATCGACCTACCCGATTTCCCTACAATCATACGAGTAGCTGAACATTGAACACCTTCCAGCTTGACAATGCCTTTTTCCAAATAAGGTGACCATACTTGAACGCAATACTCGAGATGTGGTCTCACGACCGCTTTGTATAATGGTATGAAAACCTGTGGGACCTGTAGGATAAAACTGATCGAAGGCGAAAAAGCTCTCTTCTAGCGCGTTGGGCAGCAGCTGCGCATTGATCAGCCCATTTAAAGTCACCTGAAACTTCTATACCTAAGTCACGAACTTTCGGCACCCCATTTATCTCAACTATACCATCTGGTCCAGCAACCTCTAGCTTCCTAATGAATTTAGACAAGATATAGCTTTTAGTGAAGTTAACTGGTAGATCCCGAATAGCACACCACTTGATGACCTTTTTATATCCTCGAAAAGATCCTGTTCATCCAGTGATCCGATAATCTTGACATCATCTGCAAAAATATAGCAGGGACACTAAAGAGACGCTTCCAAATCATCGATGAAAATGAGGAAAAGTAGCGGTCCGAGTACGGAACCCTGTGGGACTCCACTAACAACTTTTACTTTCGACGAATACATATTGCCTATCCTGACACGAAAGAATCTATTGCTCAAGAAGCCTATTATCCATTTCGTCAGAAGACCATCGATACCCATATAACCAAGTTTGTCTGCAACCAATCTGTGGTTTACCGAATCAAAGGCCTTGCAAAAGTCCAAGTAGCTTAGTCATGTCAGCTTACAAAGAACTGTACATGTCTGGTGAACCGATCGAGCTAAGTGGTTGACTGTTGGTGCCGAGTTTGAATGTTTTGGTAAAAAATTAGTTTATTTTGACGTTACTTAATCTCTTCCTAAATGGTTTAATTAAATTCATATCTCAAACGACCACGACTGAGAAATAAATGTTCTAATGATTTCATAAGCGCAAAGTACTGTTTACCACATTGAACCTAGAAAATGTAATTTTTTCAGTTCAGGTTCACTTCAGTTTGTACAGGACAGTATGTGGTTAACGAGCCAATCGTGCGTCCAGAATTTCTTTCGGTGGAAAGCTGCAGAGAAGCACCCACCACTGCCAAAACGTTTATTCTTTTTTGTCTATTTGGAATATTCGACGATCGCGACGCCAAGAGATTATCCGGATTGTATTTAGGAAGCACGGCGCTAAAGCCGATGCTGGAAACGAACGCAGTTTCTCTTCAGCAGCACGGTGAGAGGTCAGCTGAGGAAGCATCGTGTATAATAAAATAAAACAACACAAAGAACTCTAGCCCTCACTTTATTTACAGGATAACGCTAAAAGATGGAAAACCTAAGCTTGTACAGCAATTAGGGAGAGTATTCAGGAAACAACTTACCCCAGTTGCGGTCCAAACCTTGCTTAAAACTAGACACGGTACTGCAGGATATAAGTTCTTCTGGAAGAATGTTCCAGACGTTACCAACCCTAAGGTTAAAAAAGTGTTTTCTGGAGTCTAGCCGACATCGTTTCTTAGCAATTTTGAGTGAGTGACCCCGGGTGCCTAGCTCGGGGCTCAAGGTAAAGAAGTCGTTTAATTGCACGCCACTAAAACCCTTCAAGATCCTAAAGGTTTCTATTAAGTCACCTCTTAAACGACGGCGCCTAAGGGAGAAAGGATCGAGAGACATTAGACGCACAGCGTACGGTTTCCCTCGCCGACCTTCAATCATGCGAGTTGCGAGGCGCTGTACGCTTTAAAGTCGAAGGATGTCCTTTTTGTAGTGAGGACACCACGCCTGAACACAGTATTCAAGATGCGGCCGAATGAAACGGGCTTCGAGACCTCAACCTAGTGGAATGAATTAACTTCGCCTGGCAGACAGGAAAACGGCTCATATTCTGGAAAGATCAATTTATTTCGAACAATCAAAATAAATAAGTCGAGAACATCAACAACAGAGATTCTTCACTTATCCTCGATAGATCTTATCCGTTAAACATCAGTGATTCCGGGATCATTCATTGACTTTTCTCAGAAATACTTGTGTTTTTGTACTATATCACATCACGTACGGACTATCTGAAAGCAACTTTTAAATACTGTTACCTTTATATTTTTTTCGGACGTTAAATTCCGCTGAAGAAATGACATTGAAAATTCGTTTTGCAAATGTTCATACTACAATGTGATTGTACAAACCTTTTGGAAATTATTGACCATGGTCAACATGCCTTGGATTTCCAAGAATAAAATTTATTTATTTATTTACCATAAAATTCCTAACATTTTTCCATTATTATTAAGATGAGGAAACAGAATTTTTTTAATGCATCCGCGGCACGCACACACGACCACGACCTGGTTCATCGTGCTTTCAATCATCAGGTTGGAATAGTAGAATCAGGAGTTGCATTCGAATAAAACATTAGAAGAATGGTAAGGAAGTTGCGGTAGTATGCGAATGTTTGACGAGGATTGTATGATCAAACTGTTAAAAAACGTTAACCAACGCTCAAAGTTTATGTGGTTTACCACCATGAACATGACCCAAAAACTCATTGGCCTTAATTTTAAACACGATCAGTTCCGAGCAGTCTGCACTCATTAGGTAAAGGAGAGTGTGATTAGAACCCGCATGCGCTTGGAAAGGTTGAATAATGATAAACGAGTTCCGCTTGTATTTTTCTGTTCGATAACTTTGAAACCACCAACCTGTTTTCATCAAAGAAGCCCACAATCAAGTAGGTGGGGTTTATAAGTATGAACAAGTACTTCAAGCTTATTTCATTGCATTTCCATGATATACACTACACGACCAGTTTTGGCATGTTTTAACTCATCCGGCAAAAATAGGATGATTATCGCATGGGTTTGAATTAGTAAAACAATGGTAATAAATTGAGCATTATTGGCACTGATGCATAGAGTTGGTACGAACAACCTGTTAAACCAAAGAACCCCAAACTCATGCATATATGTTTTAAACCAATGATCATGAAAACACATTATTGGTATGCATTTTCTTCACACAAAATTCATGAGTATATTCATGTTGTTTACACTCGTCTAAAAGGTAAAGTTGGATCAGGATCCGCATGCGATTAAAACAGTGGAAGAAGAGTCAGAACGATTTGTTTGTTCACTAAATAAATAAATAAATAAATATTTTATTCTTGGAATTCCAAGGCATGCTAAGCATGATCGATAATTATCAAAGTTGTTTGTATACATAGAGCATAAAAATGGACAATAATTATTAACATTTTCAAGATCATACGTACTGATAATTTTTTCGTTCGTTGAAATGGTCCAGGTAAATGATAATCAATCAGTTTTACAGAAATTCAATATATGAGCAGTTATTGTATGAAAAAAAATCGGGTGAGGGGAAAAATGGATACGAAGAATATTGAAGAACGATGGACCGGAACATCGAAGATGCGAGGAATCTCGAAGAGAGATAATCTTCAAAAATGTTTAGTTGGAACACATTATTATTGTCCAATATATGTTCTAAATGGAGAGTGTCTTTTCGTGGGTATTCGTAGAAGATTTGGCGTCCCAGTGTTGACTCGTTTGTGAACCGGAATTCTTCATATCCATATGCTCTCATACTTTTGGATCCATTTCCTTACTCGCTTTCCTGAACTGAACGGTTCAGATATCATTGAACTCGTCTTAATTCACTCGAAAGTTGAATCCTTGAAAATCCAAATTTTCGAATTATAACCCAAATTACCCACGCGTGCAACAGACCCGGTACTTTGGAATATTGTTTCTGTTCAAATACCGTCGAGAAGAGCAAATCACTCCGAATCGACCGATATTCTTTTGAAATCTGTGATATCGAAAATCGTGAAATCGCAACAGTTCTATCCTACCTCGTTCGCTTTTCATCGTTTGGATCACTTAACTCCGATCCAACGCATTCACTCCACCGCTAGTTATCGATCGATCAATAACTGCACTGATTCACCCCTCACTGGATTGAAACAATGACACGCAGGTTGACCCCGAAAACCCAAACAAAGAAGGCTGCACGTGATGTGTGCAAAATTTGCAACAAAGGGGTAAGCGCTAGATCTCATATCGTCAAATGTTTCGGCTGCCTGAGTAAAATACATGTCAATTGTGATAAAGCCCTAACAGACGATGTGGCATCGATTATCAACAACGTGGATTTCACCAGTGTCTGTTACATATGCACTTCATGTCGAAGCAAACAGTCTAGCGACAATCCACACAACGCTGCCTATGAGGCAAGGCTTGAGCCTCAGTTAGAAATTTTAGAAAATAATTATCGAATAATTGAGGAAAGGCTTAAAACATTCTTGATGGATAAAATTGCCCCAGCGATTCAACCCGAAGCAGATGATGCTCAAGATAACAAAAAGCAATCTGAACTTCATCAATCGACGGAACTGTTGAAAAAAGTCAATAATGTACCATCGATTTCAGACTCAGGGGTTACGTCCAAAGAGCTCCAAGTGAACGCGTCTCATTCCAGCAAGCTAACATTCGCCCAGATGATGACTAAAGGTGATAAGTGTTTGGCGTTAGAATTGAGCTTTAAACCTCGGGCAAAAGAGGAAGTTCAAAGCAAAACGGTTCCATATCACAGGGAGCAGAAAAATTCGATAAAACGCATAAAAAAATTAAGTGTAATATGCACCAATATTCCTGAGTCAGAGGTGACGCTCTTTCAAGAAAGGCAAAAGCATGACCGTGAAAACTGGTTCGTCGTTTGTAATCGAATCGGCCTAGACAGTATACACCCCGTGTCGGTAACTCGATTAACTCGTCATAAGAAATCCCCGAATCAAGATAATCCACGTCTCCTTAAAATCACTTTCGCCAACGAAAAGGACATGGAAAATGTCCTACTAAATTCGTATTTGCTCCGAACGCAAAGTGACCTACCCAACCGTATATATGCTGACGTACCTTGGTGGGAAAGGTCAAAAGCACCGAATAGGCGTGATCAAACAGCACCAAGGAGTATTATTTTGCTTGAAGTTCCAGAAAATTCGGCGCCACAACGGGCTTCGAAAACAAAGAGCACGACCGTAAACAATGGTCATTTATAGCCGAAAATATCGGTTCCCAAAATTCTGTAGTTGTCGACACATACAGAATACCTCGTTCGCCGAACTATCACGGGAAAGGGGCAAATCCACTTAAGGTTACGTTTCTTTCAAGTAGCATGGCGGATGATGTTTGAAGCAAGCTAAAAGTGAACAGAAACAGTTTACCTGAAAACGTTAGACTGTGCAACTCAAAAGCCGCTGTTGAGGTCCACCTGGAGCCTTTAATTACGCAATTATCCGAGACTGGTGCAAATTCGCCCGCGAAATTACTTAAAATTGCTTCAAAAAACGATCTCGGTCCGACGTCGACATCGTCGGACCAATAAATACAAATACTGACTCGGTGTTACATTCTAAAAACTCACTTAAATGCATCTATGCCAATGCTCAAAGTTTGTTCAACAAATTGACTGAACTGACCGAGCTGTGCAAACGATACACGCCAGACCTCGTTGCTGTTACTGAAACCTGGTTTCAATCCTGTATGACTGAAAGTGAACTCTCAATCCCCCACATGATGCTAATACGGACGATCGCCCAAGAAAAGGTGGTGGTGTGGCTTTATACTGTCACGAACGGCTTCAGTGCATGAAAATTCACGATCCAAACCTTGATTTCGAAGATACCCTCTGGTGCAGTCTCACGAATGTGTCACAGGACGATTGCATTCTTGAATCATATATCGCCCTCCAGCCTCGAATGATACTCAAAATGACAGGTTATTACAAGCGCTAAATTACGCCGGAGAGAAGCGTAGCTCTCAATTACTACTCATCGGGGACTTCAATCTTCCTCATCTCTTTGCCAGATCCGATCACCCTCTACACACATTTGATCACAAATTTCGTGAGGTGATCGACACGATTCCACTGCATAATCATGTGTTTGACTTTACTCATAGAAGAGGATCAGAGTTGCCATCCATTTTGGATCTAATCTTTACTTCAGAGAAAACAGCAGTTGAGGGTGTTGACTGCATTGCGCCCCTCGGTCGGAGTGATCATCTGGTGCTAGCCTTTGGGTTTGTTTGCAGTGCTAGACGAGTTTGTACGTCCGCCAAACAATTCAGAAAGATCGACTACGCGGGTCTACGTGGATCGCTTGGGCTAGTAAATTAGCAAGAACTTGATCAGCACAACACCGAAACACAATGCAGTGAGCTCACGAAAATACTTCAGTCAAACATAGATCATAATTCGCGATTTGTTGATGAACGACGGGCAAGTGATTTCCGATTTAAGCTTCGCAGTCGCACAAAAAATGGCTCGGGAAACGAAACTTTGCTTGGACTGAACACCGGAAGACCAGAACTGATGCCTCTTGGCAGCAATTTTCTAAAATTCGTAACAAAGTGAATGCTCTCGTCAAAGAGGACAAGCAATATTACCATCGCTCTCTGTCTTTGAAAATGGAAGAAAACCCTAAACTTCTCTATCGGATTGTCAATGCTCGGTCCAGTGTGAAACCAGGGGTGTTTCCTGTTATTTCTGAGAATGGATTAACAGTCACAGCAAAGGAAACGGCTGATACTCTCGCTCAATTTTATGAAAATGTGTTTAGCCCGATAACGGTTAGGGCGAATGAGAATTTACTGACATCGATTGTATCTCAACAACTGAATAATATTGAGATTAATTCAGCGATTATACGAAGACACTTGTGTCGACTGAACCCTAGGAAATCTCCTGGAGCCGATGGAATAACACCAGCACTACTAAAATCCTGTGACCAGCAGCTGTGTGAACCACTATGCCAATTGTTCCAACATTCCCTAACCGAAGGAGTGGTGCCAACAGAGTGGAAGACAGGGGTAATTTCACCAATTTATAAGGGTGGTAGCCGTTCAGATCCCGCGAACTACCGTCCTGTCACCCTACTTCCCGTGATATCCAAAGTTATGGAGCGCATAGTGACAGAAAATATAGTTCATCACTTGGAATCACAAAATATACTATCTGTCGCCCAGCATGGGTTTCGTAAAGCTCGCTCATGCTTGACAAACTTGCTGACGGTATTAAACGATTGGACCCAAACCGTTGACGCAGGAGACAGTGTGCACGCGTGCTATTTAGATATGTCGAAAGCTTTCGACAGAGTTGATAATTTCCTGTTGCTACAAAAGCTGAAACAGATTGGTATTGACGGGCAGCTACTCGTATGATTCGAAAGCTACCTCAATGGACGCAAGGCAACCGTTCGAGTTAACGGGGTACAATCACAAGCCATTAATACCTCCAGTGGTGTACTGCAAGGTTCCGTTCTCGGACCAGTGCTTTTCTTAGTTTACATCAATGATTTACCTGAGACGCTCTCATGCAAGGTAGTTCTTTTTGCGGATGATGTTAAACTTTGGATGCGAATAAAATCAACTGCAGACTGCGTAAAAATGCAAAGTGATTTAGATGCACTACACGAATGGTCAGCTAGAAATAAACTACCGTTTAATTTTCAAAAATGCAAGTTACTGCAAATCGGTAAGCCCTTTCAGTACGAATATCACTTTGGGCAGACGATTTCGATCTGGACCGAATCGGAGAAGGATCTTGGAGTCTTGATATGTGGCAGCCTAAAGAACAGCGTGCATTGTGAGGTCATTTACAAGCGTGCTTCAAAACTTCTGGGTATGCTTCGACGGGTCTTCAGAACCTTTACGCCTGCAACGTTGCCAAGCATCACGAAGACCTACTTATTTCCCACAATGGAACATGCATCGCAAGCATGGACTCCGTGGATGAAAAAAGATATATTCTTGCTTGACAGGATATATCATCGTGCAACTACACTCGTGCGTGGTTAACGAGACCATCCATACGAGGAAAGGTTGAAAAAGCTTAAGCTCCCCACGCCCCTTCAACGTAGACTTCGAAGTGACGTTATCATTACTTACAAAATATTTAATACTCCAGATAATCCACTCAAACATTTGTTCAAATACCGTTAATCAGGAATTACACGTAGCCACTCAGCAGCACTACAAATTACCCATTCCCGTACTAATTGTCGCCGATATTTCTATTCGGTGCGTGTCTGTTTCCTGTGGAATGCCCTTCCCGAAGCAATTATCACCTCTCCCTGTATCCAAACATTCACCCGAAACTTGGACACTCATTTGTTACATAACGACTTAACGATGCCTGTGTATTGACTCAGAGTAAGCATATTACTTGACTCCAGTGACATCGTATAATTGTTTTTTATACTCGTCAAGTATCGATTTGAATACAGGTAAACTGTTTGAGCTTAACAAATCGGCAGGTGGGGAATTCCAAACAATGCGCACACGCACCGAATAAAAATACCTGCTGCAGTTTCATTTGCAATGTGGTATTTCTAAATTGTAACCATGGCCACGGCTGTTGCTGGAAGTTTGAATGTAAAATAATATTTCCAGGGTGAAAGTAGCAGTTGTAAGTATTTTGTATTCGAGAATTAGATCACCTTGTATTCTTCTTTGTAAACGTGTCCTCAGATCCAGTCGTCGGAGTCGCCCGGAAAATGGCATATTTTCGAGTTTAGTCACAAGCTCAGAAGCTCTTTGATATATGTTATCAAGAAGTAAGATGTCTTTTTGGAGCCATTGTGTCCAGGCTTTTGTGGCATAGTCTAGAACCGGGTGTATATATGTGTTCATCATAAGATGAAAACACCCAATGGGAAAAACGTCCAAATATCCTCCGTAACATGCCGAGGAGCTGAAACGCGCTTCTGTTAACAGCTTCGCATTGTAGACCATTGTCTAAACTACCGCTAATCCATACAGCCAGGTACTTTTCTTTTCCGGTGTACTCCAGGTTTCTGTCGCCGAGCTGTTATTGATAGGAAACGCCGAGGTCACGACCGATCTAAATGATCTTCGAATGTTGCATATTTAATGACAGTTCATTTTCGGATGACCAGTTGTACAAAGCATTCAAATCGTTTTGCATAAATATACAAACATCAGCATTGCTGGTTCGCCTCTATATTTTTATATCCTCAGCAAACATTACCATCATACTGTTATTTGGTATTGATATATCGTTCATATAGACTTTGAACAGAATTGGTTCAAACACTAATCCTTGCGGAACACCGCTAGTGACATCGATTTTCTTCAATGATAGGCCGTCCACACTAACTTTGATGAGTCTCTTGCTGAGGCAACCACGTAATTATTCATATATTCCTCCAACAATAACGTGTTTCTCTAACTTGTTTGAGAGTAATGTATGATCAACTGTGTCGGAATCTTTAAAAATGTCCGGGTAGCACGCATGAATACAGCCCCCCATCCACAACCCCCGTACAATCGTCTAAGCTTGTCAGCAAATTTGTTAGACAAGTGCGATTTCTGCGACATCCATGTTGGGCAACTTCCAAAAGTTGGTTGGTTTCCAGATGTCGCAATATTTCTGCAGTTATTATTCGATCAAAAACGTTTGATACCGAAGACAGCAATGTTAGCGGCCTGTAATTTTTAACTTCAGAACGAAGACCACCTTCGTAAATAGGTATTATTTGTCTCAGTTTCAAGACTTTGAGTATCACGCCAGCTTGGAGCAAATTATTAAACATGCAGAATAGAGGTTCAGATAGCTGTGAATGACAGTTTTTGAGCAGCTTTTGAGTCATCTCTCCTAGTTCCGGAGATTTCTTTATTTATAATGTTCTTAAGTGCTGCGCTACCACCACCGAAGTAATCAATATTTCACTCAATGTCGGTCAGTCAAGTCGAATGATTGATTCCTGATCAGGCTCCTAGAATTTCGGTGCAAAAACTCCGGCATAAATGTCTGCTAACAGGTCAGCGGTCTGATTAATGGATTCTATGATGATGGGCAAGGACTCCTGGTTTAAAATTCGTTCAATTGATTACGAGGTTATATGAGAGCTTCGGATTTTGATGCATTTGAGGAATCTATTGCGTTCGGAAAGTTTTTTATCACCTCGGATTAAGCTGATTAATTTGTTTCGTATTCGTGTAAATTGTGCCCAAGCACAAGCTGTGTGGGAAGCCTAGCGAAATCCCCATGCTATTGCCCTTTGTTTCATTCACTTTTTAGTCCTGCTTCGTAGCCTAAAATTATTACGTTGAGACGTTCTCTTCCTAACGAACATTGAATGTTCCTTCAATAAAAATTTCAGGTGCTGTAAGAGAGAGCTCCAATGACTATCGTGATTGGAGTAATCAATTTTTGCAAAACTAGTGCTTGAAACTTGGCAGACAGAGTACGGTAGTTCACCTTTCTGACGCATTTCATTCCGTCGCTGTTGCGCTTAGCGCTACAAACGTACTAGAATTTTAGGACAACTTGATCGTTTCGTCGGATTGGTCGTTTATAAACGATATTCTCTACAGCTCTGGGATCTGATGTAAGTATTAAGTCCAAGGTAGACGGTTGGTCTGATACCTTCATACGATTACATCCAAAAGAGGGGTGTGAAATCCAAGACACCTCGAAGATCATATTCAAGTGTTTCTGATGGATGATCATCCCGGCTGTGGAGCTTGGAAAAGTTAAAATCCAACATTTCAAATATTTTAGTATTGTACCGCATTGTTACATAACGCAAAGCATTATTCAGTTTATTATTAGAGCGAGAGTTGCTGTGGGAGAACGATAGATCACTCCAATAATGTATTGGTTCCCTGAAGTAATAGTCAGAGAGCACTAAATTATGTCAGTTATATCAAAAGTCTGGTGGTGTATAGCTCTACATATAAAAGATTGTTTGAAGTAGAGTGCTGCTCCTCCGCCATCACCTAAACGGTCACGCCGGAATAGAGACATGATAGGCAACTAAAGTTCATTATCACACAATGAGTTATGGAGCCACGCTTCTGTTATTGCAAATATTTCTGGCGCCGTTTCATTACAAACCTCGGTCAATTCCAATAATTTATTGAAAAAGCTGTTTTTGCTTGTATATATACACCTAATTTCATTTTTCGTGAGTAATGTCGGGGTGTAAACTGATGTTAATAATCCGGCTTCTCTGGAGTCGGACTTAACAAGTAGAGATAAATTATGTGGTATGTGATATGGCATTAAACAGTGTGATGCCGGATCCATCTGAGTAGTCAAGGCCTAAGATGACAAAATATGTGCGCTGCTTATTGGTCTCCGACCGCTTGAAACTCACGACTAAGTTTGTTGTGTTCGCAATCACGAGGTGGAAGAGTAGTATCAATATCCATATGCGCTTAGAACAGTGTAAGATTTATTAGCAAGTTGCTTTTGTATGCCAATTTTGGATAAGGTTGGTACGATCAACCTATTTAATCGCATGAGCCAACACGCATGTTGTTACAGTTTCCCACCATGGACGTGAATCAAAGAGTTAAGAGCCTTAATTTAAATCACTCATCTTACTACCGGATTCATGCAGTTTGCACTCAACAGATCGGGTAGCTTGTTGAAGATCCACATTCACTTGAATCAGTGGAAGATAGGTTAACGTTTTGCGCATGTATGCTTATATTGAATAATGTTTGTACGACCAATCTGTTCAATCACATGAGCTCACACTGTATAATAAAATGACCATTAAAAACACATTTTTCAATGCATTTCTATCACAAACAACACTCAATTGGTTTCGTGATGTTTGCACTCATTCAGTATGGACAGAAATATCAGGATCGCATGCGCATGAAACAACGAAAGAAGACTCAACACTTGACTTACTTGACTTAATTCCTTGAGTTCCTGGAGGAACATAAAGCTTCGGCAACTTGTCTCTAGTTTTGTCTGTCCATAGCAGCCAGTTTGATGTCCTTCCAGTTAAGTCCACAATTGCGGATTTCCTCTTCACACGAGCGCTTCCAAAATAGCCTTGGGCGTCCGACCAGTGTCTTCCCGATTGGGTTCCATACCAGAGCATGACGCGTGATCTCATAATAAGGTTTCTGCAAGGTGTGCCCAACGCATCTCCATTTTCTTCTACTGATCTGCTGGGCGATCGGGTCCTCAGCAGCAATCTGCCACAGGTCTTGATTCCTCATCTTTTCTGGCCATTTTACCCCAATAATTCGACGAAGGCAATCATTGTGGAATGATTGCAAGCGGCCAGAAGACTTTGCTGTCACTCGCCAGGTTTCCGATCCATAGAGTAGCACGGATTTGACGTTGCTTCTGAATATACGGAGTTTCGTGCGTTTTGATAGAACCTTCGACTCCCAAATGGGTTTCAAAGCTATGAACGCGTATCTTGCTTTGCCGATTCTGGCGACTATGTCTTCGTCCGTGCCACCACTTATTGAAACAATGCTGCCGAGGTAGACGAATTGCGTGACGTCTTTGACTGCTTTACCATTGATGGTGATTGATGGGTGCTCATCAGTTAGCACACGGAGGACTTCTGTTTTTTCGGTATTCACGCGTAGTCCTGCATATGAAGCAAAGTGTGCTAGTCTATCGGTCTTTCTCTGGAGACGTTGGGGGTCACGTGATATCAAGCAGACATCATCAGCGTATTCCAGATCCTCCAAATGCTCGGATTCCTTCCAATCGATACCATTCCTCTCACCTTTTACTGTCTGTTTCATTATCCAGTCTATTTCCAACAGAAAAATCATTAAGGACAACAGGCATCCCAGGCGAACGCCAGTCTCAACTGCAAATAGATTGGTTAGTCTTCCGTTGTGAATAACCTGACGGGAGGCACCTTCATACAGCTGCTTTATAAGGTCCATGTACAGCGGTGGGACCCCATATTGTGGCAAAACCTTTCATATGAATTCGCGGTCCACACTGTCGAAGGCTTCCTCAAAATCTATGAAGTTGAGGCAAAGAGGCGATTGCCATTCAATGCTTTGTTCAATTATTATGCGGAGGGTCACAATTTGGTCGATACCAGACTTTTGTTTCCTGAAGCCCGATTGCTCTGGCCGTAACACTTGGTCGATAGCGTCGCGCAAACGCGTGAGGATGATGCGTCTAAGTACTTTACTAGGGACTGAGAGCAGCATGATACCTCGTTAGTTTTTGCATAGCCTCAGATCCCCTTTCTTTGGAAGTTTGACCAAATGACCTCTCTTCCAATCATTTGGGACCCGTCTTTCTGACCAGATTTTCTGCAGCAAAGTAAGTAACATATCAGCCGAGGAGTCCAAATCAGCCTTCAGAGCTTCTGATGGAATCCCATCTGGACCTGGTGCTTTGCCATTCTTCGGCAATTTTAAGGCAAAAAGGATCTCATTTCGACCGATGTGGTCGGTGTTTACGTCTAGCAAATTTGCTGCAGGTGGGATGTCAGTGACTGAAGTAGGTGCTGGTCGATTTAAGAGTTTCTTGAAGTGCTCCATCCATCGCTTTCATTGCACCGATTCCTGACTGATAAGGTTACCTTCACCGTCCTTTATTATTTTACCGTAAGTTATTTTTCTTCACGATAAGGTGCTGGTAATGTTGTAGACGGTGTTTAGGTCTCTCTTTCCTGCTGCATTTTCCGCCTCCGTTGATAGCATTTCATAGAACCGCCTCTCGTCACTCATGGCATTTCGTTTCACGTCATCATTTAGGGAGCCGTATTGTTCGATCAGTTGATTTTTTCTGCTTGGTGTCCTTATACCGGAGGATCTGTTGTTTCAGCTGCCTTCTCGAGTTGATCAGTGTCCAAGTCTAACTCGAGATCCACTCTTTGTCTTCCTTTTCGCGTCTGCCAATTACGTGCTTACAAGTGTCTTGTCTAAAGTTCTTCGGAGCGGTCCAGTGTTCATTTATTGGGAGTTCAGAGGTCAAGTTGTTGAGCGATTCAAATTTGTTTTTCAGTGAGATTGAGAAAATCTCTCTTGTGCGCTCCTCCCTTAGTTTCTGCGTATGATACTTTACACTAGGCAGACTGCCGGTTTCGTGGAAAGCTCTCAACTTGATTTTAATTTTGGCCATTAGAAGGTAGTGGTCTAAAGCAACATCTGCACCTCACATTACGCGTGTATCAAGGAGACTATGTCTTTATTTTCGTGAAATCGATAGGTGATCGATTTTATTGGCAGTAACACCATCAGGTGATGTCCAGGTGGCCTTGTGGCTAAACAAGTATGCCGAAATTGGATAATGTTGGTGTATCGACTAAAGTCGTTGGTTAGCGCGTAGACCACCCGTTTCTTAGTTCGACAAATTCAAAACAACTATTCGGATATACTACGGTACTATTAACAAGATTAATAGACAACAACAATGGCCAAACCTCAACTATACCGGGTTGTACAAATTATGTGACCCAAAAGTGCTCAAATGTTCCAAATGACAAAAAATAAATTCAGCAAATGCTGATAAGATAGATAGCCAAATTATTAATAACAAGGGATAAAATTACTAATACTATGGTGAACAATCGTTTCTGTTTTCTCGAAATACCACGTGCGAAATATGTGGAATTTAATGGCAGCCAAACAATATGAAATAGTTCAATAAAACAAAAGGGGTTGTACAAGTGAATAGGACAGTAACGAAAATGTATACACAAAACAATGCGAGATAAAAACTGTGTAAAATTACGAAGGATCAAATTGTTTAAATTAAAAACAATACTGAATTTTACACTAATATTTCGTCATTTACATTTGGTACGACCAACAGGAAGAATCACATGAGCCCACACTCGTGTGGATAGTGTTTACACATATAATAATGAACAAAAAGAATATTTCCATGCATTTACATCACACATGAACTCAACGACCAGATTCGTAGTGTGTACAATCTTAATTTTTGGTGAGTTGAATCATGATTTGCATGAGCTAGGAAATCGCATCAGCTAGGAATGCGTTCATCAGCTACAATGGCACCGAAGGCTGTTTCCGGTAAAGCCGCGAATAATGCATCAACGGTCAAAGTCCCCAAGGTTGACAAGAAGAATAAGCGAAGGATGAAGGAATCCCGCCCCATTTACATCTACAAGGTTCTGCGCCAGGTTCACCCCGACAACGGAATCTCGTCCAAGGATATGTCCATCATGAACTCCTTCGTGAATGACATCTTCGAGCTCATCGCTGCTTAATACAGCCGCCTTGCTCATTATAACAAGCGATTGACCATCACCAGCAGAGAGATCCAGACTGCTATCCGTCTCTTGCTCCCTGGAGAATTGGCGAAACACGCTGTGTCGGCAGGCACCAAGGCTGTTACCAAGTACACCAGCTTGAAACAATTAAAGAATGGTAAACAAGATTAGCTCGTATGCCACTGTTGCATAATTGTTTTGCAATCAACCTGTTCCATAAAATGAACCCATATCGATGACCACAAAAGCACGTTGGCATTCATTTTCAAAACAGAAACAATCCACGACAAGTTACGACGGGTTTGCACTCATCGTGTGTGGACAGTAGGATCATAATTCGTTTGCGATGGAAACAGTGGAAGAATGGTGAACAAGTTGCGCTTCAAAGCAACTGTTTGAAACTGTATGTATGACCAACCTGTTTAATCACATGAGCCCACATTTAGGTAAATAGGTTTAAACCCAAGTCCAGAGAAAAAAAGCACAATAGCATGCGTTTGCATTACAAACCCCATAACCGGATTCCGGCTGTTTGCACTTATTCGGTAGGAACAGTATGATCAGTATCTAAATGCACTTCAAACAGTGTAAGAATTGTAAGCAAGTTGCGCTTGTATACCACTATTGGATAATGTTGGTATGACCCACTTTTTCAATATCATGTGTCCACATTCAGTTGCATTCAATAGAAAATGGTTTACCATTTTTCCAGTTTCCATCGCGTGCGAATCATGATCCTACTGTCCGCACATGATGAGTGCAAACGCTTTGCAAATGGTCGCCAAATGTTTTCGTTTTGAAAATGCAGGCCAAAGTGCTTTTTTGATCATGGTCATGGTTTCAATTTATGAAACAGGTTGATTGCACCACAACTATGCAACAGTGGCATACGAGCGAATCTTGTTTATCATTCTCCCAATGTTTCAAGTTGATGCGAATAGTGATACAACTCAACAAATCTGATGATTGAACATACGACGAACCTGGTCGTTGAGTTAATGTGTGATTTTGATGCATAGAAATAATCTTTTTGATCATGGTCATATGTGTAAAATCTATCTACATGAGTGTGAGCTCATGTGATTGAATAGGTTGGTCGAACCAACCTTATCAGACAATGACATACAAGCATAAAATATTAACCTCTGTGAAATAACGCTTACAACTTTTCGCATTCTAGATTTGAGATTAAATACGAACTAGAATTAACTTGTAGAATACCATAGCTTATACTATAATATTTAAATGAATCGATCTTCCGTATTTAGTTCCGAGCGGTTATAATTATGGATTACATTCATTGGAAGTATAATATAAGTTTGGTTAAAATTGTATACATGAATTTTCAGAAATAGAAGTATGATTATATATGTTTACGTTTATCTATTTATATTTGTGTAATATGATTCTCACAGATTCTATTTTGATGAACACATATAGTACGCTCTTATTTGAGTTTTTTGATCGTTTTTGAAAATAAACTGACAACTGGTAATTTCAACATATCTCATACATACTGAAACTTGACTCGTCTTCCTACAAAATTCTGCAATTTTAACCGGAGGAAAACGCAATCCAGACCTCATCCAAGTAGTAGATAAAATCACGATGCAGGCTAACCTCTCAGATCTTACATTCAAATTTGCAGAAGATTCTGTAAGTGTTGAATTTAGAACGAAACCTCCTGGTTGTGCTCATAAAATGGTTAATTGTCAGCTCCATCACTGTGATAATCTGACTACCGTTTCCACCTTCATTGAACAACATTCCACATACATTATCATCATGTCTAATAGAATTGACATCTTTTTTCAATTCAATTCAATTTTAATGGTCTTAAATGCATATAGCTTTACAAAAAACCACAGAATAATATGGCAACAACGAATAATATAACAAGCAAAAATGGGATTAGATTGCTTACTGAGCAGTTCAATAATCAAGTAAATATCCAAAGGGCAGAAATTGTTTCCGATTGGTGGGATAACAAATGTAGGTGCATGGTGTTAAGGCGTATAGTTTTCTTCGATGCACAGGTTTAGGGTCAAAAATGCATCAAGGTTCTCTTGAAAGTTTGCTGGTTTGGTGAGTTTACAACATTATCTGGCAGATTGTTTTAAGTGAAACAAACTCGCACGGCAAAATATGTCGTCTGCAGTTGAGTCTCGAGTGAGGGACAGTTAGAGTAAATGTGTGAGCTCTTGTTTTATGCGAGCTCCGTAGATTCAATAAGCATTGTAGAGGGTGATTATCTATATTCAAAATATTGTGAACCAGAATCGAATCCCCTCGAAGACGACGACGTGGATAATCAAATAAATTTAGCGTTTTGATTTGCTCATTGTAGGGTTTCCGGGTGAGTCCAGTGACAAGTTCTGTAGCACGATGATATATTCCTTGCAAAGTCGCAACATCTAGTTTAAGCTATGACGACCATGCTTTAACTGCATATTCCATCGTGGGTCTGATGTACGTATTTATAATACAGAAAATTGTCCGTTTTGAGAACCTACCGGAAATTCTCTTTAGGAGTGACAATTTCTGTGATGTTTTGCGATAGACGTAGTTGCAGTGGCTCGACATCCCTAGGGTGTTGCTTATTAACACACCCAATTCCTTATGTTCCATGCTCCACGAAAGGCTGTGTGTTCCAAAAAAATACTGGTACTCCATATATTCGCCAATGTTTAACATGACAATTTTGGAAATTTAAAAATATTCGATGTTTTAGGGACCAAGCCTGGAGATTGTTCAGATTCTTCTGGAGCAGTTCGCAGTCTTCCGATTTACTTATCTTCGACCACACGTTTATATCGTCCGCGAACAGTACGATCTTGCATTTGATGAGTGCCGGTATGTCATTAGCATAAAGCGCGAAGAGGATTGGTCCGAGGACGAATCGCTGAGGCACTCCACTTGTCACGGCTACCGACTTCGATAGAGCACCGTCCACAGAGACTTGAACAAGCCGATCAGTCAGGTAATTTTCTAACCATGCTAACAGACTGCCAGTGATACCACAACGTTCTAGCTTCTGCAAGAGAATACTGTAATTTACACGGTCAAATGCTTTCGACATATCGAAGTAACATACATGGATGGTAACCCCAGCATCTACTGTTCGAGTCCAGTCGTCAAGTGTAAGGAGAATGTTAGTAAAGCAGGAGTATCCCTGCTAAAACCGTGTTCCGCACCCGAAAATAGCTTATTTTCTTCAAGGTATTTGCTCAGTTTGTTTGCCACGATCCTTTCGAGTACTTTGGATACGGCGGACAACAAAGTAATAAGTCTGTAATTTGCGGGCTCTGAAAATTGGGGAGATTATACCGGAATTCCATTCCGTCGGTATGACACTTTGTGACAGCGATTCGCAGAATAACTGAGTCAGAGGTCAGCATAGAAATTGTGCACAATGCTCAAGTATATTCGGTGTAATTTTATCACAACCAGGAAATTTTCCGGGATTAAACGATTCAACGATTCCCGGCACCTCTTCTTTATAAGCTATATTCGTGCCGTGCGGTCGCATTATTTTGAGCTCCTGTTAATCAGGATATACTGTTCTTACACTTACACGTACGTGGACATATTATACCTCGTTGGACTTCTCTCGAAGTCAGCTTTCTGGATATACCACTCTTGTAGCGGTATCCGATAATACAAGCAAATTCGGATTTATCGTGATTTCCCCATATTGGATCTACGCGTGCAACTCTGTTAATACGCTTCAAGTCCTTAAAGAAATTAACGTCATCGGGAAGATCTTATTGTTAGCCGTCGACTGGTTATACATTCAACGTCGTGAGAGCAACAACCGAAGCGCATCGCCGGAATCAATTCTGACTTTGCTCTTATTAGTGAGCAACGCTTTTCGTCGCGCTCACCATATTCATCATCGATCGCTCGACAGAACCACTGCCTGTGCACACACACACACAATTTAACAGTACTGCACACAACCCTGACTGGATGACCCCGAAAACGATACAAAGCGCACCGGGATGCATGTGCTCGGTTTGCCGAAAGTCGCTAAGTCCTAAGGAGATGTCTGTCACGTGTTACGCCTGTTTGTTAAAAGTGCATGCGAAATGTGACAAATCGCTGACTTCGGATTTAGTATCGAATATTAATGGAGATGATTTTCCTGGTGTCTGTTATGTTTGTCTGCTTTGCACGGCCAAGTCAACACCGTCAGCCTCGGCGGCGAAAACCCCTGAATATGATATTGAGACCCGTCTAAATGGAATGGAATCTAGTATACAAAAAGTGAATGAACTGATAATGAACGTCAAAAAGGCACCGTTGTTACCCGACTTAGAGGTTACTGCCGAAGAGCCGGTAGATATTACATCATACTCGAGCAGGCCAACATTTGCCCAGATAACCGCGCAGATGGCGACTAAAACGGGGAAGCGTTCGTTGGGTTCAGTGACTCCTCGACTTAACGGAACCGAGAAAGGACTCAAAAAATCCACTTCAAAAATGAATGAGTCAAATTATAAAATAAAGTCCGCGGGTGTAAACCTTAGCGTTATATGTACTAACGTGACCTTGTCGCAGGAAACGCTGTTCGAAGCTAAGCAAGAACATGACTTAGCTGAGGAGTTTAAACTCTGCAATCAGATGAGATTGGCCGCGGTTACTCCCTCATAAATAGTTCGATTAAATTGCAACCTGAATTCTAATCACACGGATGGTCCTCGCCTTTTAGGAATAACGCTGCAATCCGCGGAGGACGTGGAAGACGTACTCCTAAATGCTTACATTCTTAGAGGTGTTCCAGAGACTACATGTCGTATCCATGCAGACCTACAATGGTGGGAGCGGAAGTCGTCGCAGAAATCTCGTGAAGAACGTAATTCAAGAAGTATTGTAATTCTTGGTGTTCCGGAAGATGCTGCTGACGTATCTTCTCAAGAAAAGTCTGAGCACGACCACAAACAGTGGAAATATCTAGCCGAAACAATTGGTATTAAAAATACCGTACTTGTAGATGCTTTTAGGATACCGCGATCTGCCAACTATAAAGGGCAAGGTCCTAGCCGTTTAAAGCTTACCTTCTTCACAACCGAAATGAGTGATACTATCAAAAGTGAATGGAAAGCTAATAGAAAAAAACTAACTTCAAACGTCAAGTTGAGCTCGCCCAAGTTAATAGCCGGTAGCAAGCAAACGGATAGTACCGACCCTCAAACGCCTAGTGATAAGGTTCAACCTGAATATCATGTGATAGCTCCAAAATACTTGAGCATTCCGACTTTAACCGAGTCGGTCCTTTGAAAACTTCCAATGATTTGAACACCAAAAGCTTTATAGGATGTTTATATACAAATGCACAAAGCCTATCAAACAAATTAGCTGAGCTAACCGAGATATGTTCGCGCTACTCACCTGATATTATCGACATTACAGAAACATGGTATTCTTCCCAGTTGATTGAAACGGAGATATCAATTCCAAATATGAATTTGATAAGGAACGATCGAGAGAGAAGTGGTCGTGGTGTTTCTCTTTATTACCATAATCGACTCCAGTGCCATCCAATAGACAAGACAGAATTCACATTCGAAGATACAATTTGGTGCACTTTAACGCTGATGTCTGGTGAAGTTTGCATTATTGGTGTGGTCTACCGATAACCTTCATCTACGGAATCGTACAACGAAAGGTTGATCCAAGTGCTTCAGCGCTTGACTCGCACCCAGCAAGCAATGACACTTATTATGGGTGATTTTAATCTGTCCACCCTTTATCTCAGGGACGATCACTCCCCACACAAGCTAGAATACCGATTCAGAGAGGTACTAGATTCAGTCCCGTTATACAACCATGTTCACGAATGCACCCGGAGGAGAGGTTCTGACCGCCCCTCTGTCTTGGATTTGGTGTTAACATCGGAAGAACAATCTATCGAAGCGATCGAATTCCAGGCTTCGCTGGGTCTTAGCGACCATTCAGTGCTTGTGTTTGACTATGTTTGCAGTACTCAGCAATCGCTTGTTCCGAATGGGGTGGTTCGACGGGTAGATAAATTGGCCTTGAGTAAAACGCTTGTGCAGATTCCGAATTTTCAGATGGTCAACATAACCCCTGACGCGCAATGGAACGAACTTGTAGGTTTTCTGAAACTGAAGATAGACGAGAACTCACAGATCGTTCAGAAAAGGTGCGTCCATGAACTTCGTTTTGTTGTCCGCAGCAGAACAAAAAAGTGGATAGCAATGAAGCGAGCAGCGTGGGTGCAGCACAAAGCCAACAATACTTCTACTTCTTGGCAACAGTTCCGTATGTTATGCAACAAAGTGACTGCACTTATCCGAGAGGATAAGAAAGCGCACCAATTGATGCTGCTGTCAAAAATGGAACGCAACCCGAAATTACTATACAAAATCATGAACGCGAAAGCGAAAGTCAAACCAGGTATTTTTCCCATCCAGAATGGTGAAAAACTTACTGAAACAGCGTTGGAAACCGCAAATGCTCTATCAGTTTACTACTCTAAAGTGTTCGTGCCAAAGGTTTTAGTGGAACGTTTTGAGTATTCAATCGAACCAGGAATCGAAACATTGTGCGATATTTCGATAAATCCAATGATTGTTGCAAGTCATTTACTCAAACTAAATGTAAGAAAATCCCCAGGAGCGGATGGCATCACACCGGATGTGCTCAGGTTCTGTCACCGTCAGCTTTGTGAACCGCTCTCCAGCCTGTTTAACTATTCGTTGATTAAGGGAGTTGTACCGAAAGATTGGAAGTCCGGCGTCATAACACCTATCTTCAAAGGCGGTTGCCCATCTGACGCTGGAAATTATCGTTCCGTCACATGAATGTCTACCTTCGCCCTACGATGTAGTATGCGGTAGAGGTCTGAGCTCATTGACTGCGAAAAGACATTGCTCTTTTCGATAAAATCTATCATAGAGCAACAAAGTTAGTGATTGGTCTTCGCAATGTGCCGTACACCGAAAAATTGCAACGTCTGGGTCTATGCGACTTTACCCAAAGGAGGATACGACGCGATATTATTCTGACATATAGAATTGTGTCTACTGAAGGACATCCACTAAAACACTTGCTTGATGTGTGCGATGGGAAAGTGACACGTGGACATACCTTAGCATTACGTTCCAAGTTCCCGTATTGATTGTCGGCGCCATTTTTCCGCCGTACGTGCTATATTTCTTTGGAATTCCCTACTCCAACATGAGGTGGACTCTCCTTGCCTGGCGGCGTTTAGAGCGAAATTGGACTTACATATGCAAAAGAATAACATTCGTGAGCCTTACATTTGATATTCACTATTGCTTTTATACTATTGTATTTTTCCTGTTTTTATTCATACCATAATCCTGTGGTGTTGTAAAGTATTAACTTTTTAACCATAAATCCTTAAATCTTTGGTTATGGTTATTGTGTCCAATGGTAGAGAATGCGTTATTCTGGATCCGTTTGTATATCCACGCTTTCCTTTGGAAAAAATACTGCAGCATAATAATTTACCAAAATATCCGCGGTGTCAGCTGCATTTGTGGTCATTCCAGAGGGCGTCCGCAAGGCCGCAACTCCTGGTTTCACTGAACACTGCTTGTTCACAATCTGGTAAACAAGCTTGGGATTCAGTTTCATTTTAGACATTATGTCAGCTTGATAGTGTATTTTGTCTTCAGTAATAAGTTTAATGACCTGGTTTCTTAGTTTTCTAAAGGTTTCCCATGTGGCACCGGTGGTTAACCGGCGAAGGTTTCTCCATGCCATATTTCGTAGTTTAATCCATTTCCGAGTGCGACTGCGGATTTTAAATTCGAATGCGTTTCCACACCGTTTTGCTACGAATGCTGAGTTGGAGTTGATTTCCCGGTTAAGCTTGGTCAGAACGCTACACTACTGCTCTTTTACTCCAATGCCTTCAATTTGCCAATCGTTAATCAAACTTAGGGCGTTCGATAATTTGGATAGGCATACCTTTCTGATGATTTTGTTGTATCGTTTGTTCGCTCTGCTCGACATAGGTAGTCAAAATTCAAGACCAAATGGACGCTTGAACCTAGCGGACAATCGTATGTAATGTTTTCGACGGAGTCTTCTCCAGTTGTCAAGATCAGATCGAGCATTAAAGGCATATCTCTCCCTCTGTATCTTGTATTGCTCTCAACGTGATTATACAAGGGAATTTCGTCAAACAGCTGCTGGAAGATGGCAGCAGTGGAGGTCTGAGAAATGTTGTTAGTCTTCAGCAAGTTAGGCAGAATAAAGTCTCCCATGATCAAGATTCTGTTATGATATCTCGAGGCAATCAAGAGTAGCTTGTCGAGTAGATTCGTATTATATACTTCCAGGGCTGCTGGTGGACAATAAATTACGCCGATTGTGCAATCATCAACTGTAGTCGTTGTCAACAAACACCATAGCGTGTCCTGAAGCACCAAGTTGGAATCCGTCAGTTCTTTGCACTTGAGTCTCTGATCATATTATAGTGCCACACCTCCTCCACGTGACGCACGGTCTCGGCGGAGCAGTGACATGCCAGCAATCTCTAACTCACAATCGTGGATTTCCGGGCTTAGTCAAGTTTCGGTAATGGCAATTAGCTGAGGTCGTTTAGTCTCAAACCGAGCGACAAGTTTAACAAATTTGTTAATCAAGCATTGGACGTTGGTATAGAGGCATCCTAGGACAGTTTTTGGTAAGTAAAGATAGATGGTGTCGTGTGATGGCATAATCTGAGACAACCGTCATTGTCACGCACTGTTCTGTTTTTTGACAAGTTAAGTAGCATATCGGTCATTTCAGGTTGAGAGTCGCAAATTGAGTCCTCTTTTGGGCCAAAAAAGTTTTTTTATCTGGCTTCATTCCACTCTCGGGAGTTATTTGGGTTGGCTTTGCGTTCGATTGCTGATTTTGTGTCCCAGCTGAAGATTCATTTCTTGGTTTAGTTGATAGGGCTCCATCAATCCTGACAATATTTAATGCAGAATGGGCTGCATTTATATCAGTGTTCATGTGATCGCTAAGGATTACACATTTTGGGATTTTGTGTTCCCAGCATTTCCAGTTGGAACGTACAGTATCAACCATAGTACTCATTAGGAAGTTTATTTTTAAAGGACGTTGCCTATTACCTTTGTAGTTTTCTGAGGAAGGCAGTCCAAAAGTATCCACGACAACGGCCTTCTCGACGAAAATGGTATCAGCTGGAAAACTCCATTGCCTGTAGTCATGCTCAGCTCGCTCGTTAGCCTCATGATTGCCTGTCAGTTCTGAAACTCCGAGGATGATGAGATTGCGATTAGATGTCTTTTTTGTCGTATGTACTGTTCCTCCTTTCGGACCATGGAATATCAACATGAATACGAATATTTAGTGAATTAATAGACCCAAGTTGGTAAGAATTTAGTAGTACGTTTTCCAGGTCATGCTCATTTTCCAAGTTAACCCTCAACAGTCTGGGTTTATCCTGATGAGGTGAATCACGCCGTCTAGTTAAACGAGTCAATGCTAACGGCACTACAGTTCCAATTTTCATAAGTTCACACAGTTCCTTCCATTTTTCTTCATCATGCTTTTGACGGTCTTTGAAGAGAGTGCATTCTGGCTCAGGAACGTCAGTACAAATGACACTCAGAAAGTGTGCCTTACGATTGGTGGAGATGTTATTTCGTTTCACCAAAGCATTATCTGTTTTGGGATCAGTTGGTTGTTTAACGGCTCGCTTTTTATTCTCGGATTTTGTTGAATTTGTTTCAGACCTTTCCAAGGCACGCGGATCATGGGAACGGCTCAGTTGTTCTGAATTGCTAGGTCGAATGTCCGTATGTTCATCATCGCATTTTTTGCCTTCCTGCTTCCTTAGAAACGGAGATGAAACACGATCTCCACAGTCAAGTCTAGGCTTCAGTTTGCTAATTAATAAGTCATTTATCAAACCTTCAATTCTCTGTATGCGGTCCTCTAAATTCAACACCCCCATATTAGTTTCAGTCTGTGAGCTCGCAGTCGTTTTTGTACAGTTTCTGGGTTCAATTCTGCATACATGACAGATATAGCGTACTCCTGGCATTTCATCTTTATTGATAATTGCGATAGCATCAGCAGTCAGGGTAACATCACACTTCATATGAACTTTATCGTGACAAATAAAACAATTAGCGTGTCGAGTATTGTGACTTACCACGTTTCGACAAATTTTGCACATGTGACCGCCTTCACTGGGCTTCGCTCTTAAGGTCATGACGCCGAGGTGAAAAGATTTATCGATCGATCTGTGTATTGAATGGGTGTGTGCGTGTCGGCACGTATGAAACGAAGTCGGGTCCAAAGCGGATTTAAGGTTGTTGGAAGTGGGTGAGTGAATAATCTCGCCACAGGAAAGGTGGGTAACGAAATTCGTCGTAGCTCCTTGAGATTGGATCCGATTTCCGGTCCAATGTGTCAAGCGATAGAACAAAGCAAGCTCTTTCGAATGGTGGCAAACTTAATCCAATATTAAGTGTTGCACACAAACTTGCATGAGTAGGTCTAATTTGGTTCAAAATGTAGAAAACTGATTTTTCTAAAATTGGAAATGGCATGAACACAATGCTTGTGTTAAGAGGAGTCTAAAAAGGTGAAAATTATCCATATAGGACGAGGTTGGAGTGAATTAGATCCAAAAACGCAAGAGCACAGCACGCAGTATCGAATCTGTTTGTATCCGGAATTTAATCTTGTCTCTTCGATATTTCCTAAGATTCAAAATTCAAGATTCAAGATTTATGGTTGAAAAAGCAATCAACTCTACAATAACCACAGGGTGGAAATATAGGTACAAATGTATATATATATATATTAGTATAAATAAAATCAAAATCAATTGGACAATGATAGGTTATTAATAGTTTGGTGAAAAATTCGGAATAGCTCTCATATAATCGTCAAGTTTTGATTTGAATATAGATAAGCTGTTTGAGCTTACCAGATCGGAAGGTAGGGAATTCCAAGCAAAGCACACACGTACGGAATAAAAATACCTGCGGCAGTTCCGTTTGGAATGTGGTATTTCCAACTTGCAACCATGGCCACGACTGTTGCTGGAAGTTCGAAGGTGGAATAATATATCCAGGGGGTGGGAAACAGTAGTTAGTATTTTGTATGCCATGATGAGATCACCTCGCATTCTCCTTTGTGCAAGTGTACTCATTTCCAGTTGTCTGAGTCGCCTGGCGAATGACATATTTTCGAGACCAATGACAAGCTTAGAAGCTCTCCGGTATATGCGATCCAGGATTAAGATGTCTTTTTGGAGCCATGGTGTCTAGGCTTGTGCGGCATAATCTAGAACCGGGTGTATATATGTATTCATCATGAGAGGAAAACACCCCGGGGGAAACGTCTAAATATCCGCCGTAGCATGCCGAGCAGCCGAGACGCGCTTTTGTAAACGGTTTCGCATTGTAGACCATTTTTCAAACGGCCGCAAATCCAGACACCTAGGTCCTTTTCTTTTTCAGTGTACTCCAGGTTAATGTCGCCGAGCTTGTATGGCTAGGAAAAGCCAAGGTCACGACCAATCTGAATCATCTTCGACTTTTGCATTTTCAATGACAGATGACCAGTTGAACAAAGCACTCAAGTCGTTTTGCAGCAAGATACAATCGTCAGCATTTTTGATTTGCCTTCATACTTTAATATCGTCAGCAAACAAAACCATCTTACTATCATTTGGTAGTGGTATATCGTTCATATAGACTAGAAACAGTATTGGTCTAAGCACTGAGCCTTGTGGAACTCCGCTAGTGACATCGATGTTCTTCGATAATAGGCCGTCCACACGAACTCAAATGTGTCTGTTGCTGAGGTAATCTCTTAGCAATTCGTATTGACTTCCAACAACACCGTGTTTCTTTAGATTGTTCAAGAGTAAATTGTGATCAACTCTGTCAAATGCTTTAGAAATGTCCAGGTAGCACGCATGAATACCCCCCCCGCATCTACAATGCTCGTCCAATCGTCTAAGCTTGTCAGCAAATTTGTTAGACAAGAGCGATTTCTGCGAAATCCATGTTGGGCAACTGCCAAAAGTTGATTCGTTTCCAGATGTCGCACGATTTCTGCGGTTAATATTCGCTCAAAAACTTTTGATACCGAAGACAGCAAGGTCACCGGCCTGTAATTTTTAACATCAGAACGACAACCAACTTTGTAAATGGGTATTATTTGTCCCAGTTTCCAGTCTTGTGGCACTGCACCAGCTTGGAGTAAATTATCAAACATGCAATATAGAGGTTTAGATAGCTGCGCATGTCAGGTTTTGAGCAGCTTTGGAGTTATCTCGTCTGGTCCTGGAGATTTCTTTACGTTTAATTTTCGTAAGTACTGCGCTACCACCATCGGAGTAATCAATACTTCACTCAAGGTCGGTAGGTCAAGTCGAACGATTGGTTCCTGATCAGGCTCCATGGATTTCGCGCAAAAACTCCGGCAAAAAAGTCTGCTAACAGGTCAGCGGTCTGATTTATGGATTCTGTGAAGCCGATCGAAGTTTTTAGGGCAAAGACGCCTGGTTTACTATTTGTTCTATCGTTTACAAGTCTATACAAGAGCTTCGGATTCTGGTGCATCTGAGTAATCAATTGCGATTGGAACGCTTGTTTATCATCTCGAATTAAGCTGATAACTTTGTTTCTCAGTCGTGTAAATTGTGCCTAAGAATCAGCTGTGTTGGTAGCCTTGTGAAACTCCCACGCTACTGCCCTTTGTTTCATCCACTTTTTAGTCCTGCTTCGTGGTAAAAATTTATTTCGTTGAGACGTTTTCTTCAAAACAAACATTGAATGTTCCTCCAATATAGATTTGAGGTGCTGTAAGAGAGATCGCCAATGACTATCCGGATCGGAGTAATCCAGTTGTGCGAAACTAGTGCTTTGTAACTCGGCACACGGAGCACGGTAGTTCACCATTCTGACGCATTTTGTCCCGTCACTATTGCGTCTAGCGCTACAAACGCACTCGAATTCTAGGACAACGTGATCGCTTCGTCCGATCGGCGGTTTATAAACCATATTCTCAACAGCTGTGGGATCTGATGTAAGTATAAGGTCCAAGGTAGACGGCTGGTCTGATCCTCTCATACGAGTAAATCCAAAAACGTGGTTATAAAGGGGTGCGTAATCCAAAACGGCTCGAAGTTCATTTTCAAGTGCCTTTGATGGATGATCATTCCGGCTATAGAGCTGGGGAAAGTTAAAATCCCCATTATTATTATTTGAGTATTGTATCGCGTTGTTACATAGCGCAAAGCATTAATCAGTTCATTGTTTAGATCGAGAGTTGCTGTTGGAGAACGATAGATCACTCCAATAATGCATTGTTCTCCTGACGTAAGAGTCAGAGAACATCAAATTGTCTCAGTGATATCAAAGATCACGTCGTTCATACAGATTAACGATTGCTTGAAGTAGAGTGCTGCTCCTCCGCCATCGCCTAAACGGTCACGCCGGAATAGAGACATGTTGGGCAAAGAGAGTTCATTATCAGACAATGAGGCATGGAACCGCGTTTCTGTTACTGCAACTATGTCTGGCGCCGTTTCATTACAAATCTCGGACAATTCGATTAATTTGTTGAAAAGGCTGTTCGCGTTTGTATAGATGCACTTAATCCCAGACCTACTGTGCAGTCGCATTTTTTGTTGCTCTGACACTTCTGCTCATATCTTCACCGAATCTGCTTGGATTTCTCTCATTTCAAAAATTCTGTGCTACTTTCGATCATATCTATCGGAATTTATTTGTTTTGCTCTTTTCAACGGATTAGCAGCAAAATTATCATATCGGCGTAAACTTCACAGTTTGCTCACGCGCGCAAACTTTTTTCAATCGGTAACTATTCTACGGTTTTTGCTATCATTGCAAGGATCACGTCAAGCTACGAATGTTGATACTTTCTTCTGTGTTCTAGCTTGTGTAGTTAACGAGTTATATTGGATTATTTGCAACATGACGAAATCCAGTGTTCCAAAACAGCCACCTCGACCCGTCGAACAAAAACCCGTCACACAGCCGAACAACCCAATTCAGGCTACTTACATGTTTAACCGCATCACGAGAACCAACATACGGACTAAAAATCGATCGATCAACTGTGGCAGCGACATCGAACCAACTTGACCTCATTGCCAAGTGCCTGGATCCGGCGAACGCAACAATGGTCACGGCCGGCCCAGCTGATAGGACGAATCTCGGCACGCATAATTGTCCCGAAGTCACGTGCAAAGCATGCGAACAACCGGTGAGTCCCATGGCGCGTAACGTGTTTTCTGTGTATGGGTAAAATCCATGGTAAATGCGACCGCACTTTAGCCCCTGACTCGATAGCATTATTAAATAATAAAATGGTTCCAGGTGCATGCTATATCTGTGTTCGTTGCAGAGCTACATCTTTGAACAAAGCCGATACTTCTGAAACAAAATTAGAAAACAGAATGGCCGGTTTGGAGTTGGGCCTTCGACGTGTGGAAGAAATGTTGGTAAATCATGTGAGTACGCAAGTGATCACTGATGTAAACCATCATATCAATACATCGATTTCGGAACCACCATTGAAGGAATCTATGACTAAGGCTATTCGGGTGCCAAAAAAGCCAAAAAGCAGGGTTATTCCCATTTTGGAATCAGCTGAAACAACCACAGAAGTAGGAAATTCTTACCGTGATATGCTGTTACGGTCGACCTCAGCTGTACACTCCAAAACTGCTGTATCCGACTCACAAATTCAAGCCACAAATGTTTTTAATTCTAAAACGCCTCACTTTCCGATACGCAAAAAAACACCCCATACACGCTGAACGTGATATGTACGAATGTCAGCGAGTCCCAAGAAAGCCTGTTTGATAGCAAACAGAAACACGATGTCGAGAAATGGTCTGAGCTTTGTTACCTAATGAAAATTGAACGCAGAAAAAGTGACTCGTCTAACCCACCATTCAACTTCACCTCATATTGGTCAACCTCGCTTGCTCAAGGTAACACTGAAATGCGATGCTGATATCGAGAACGTATTGCTGAATGCATACCTACTCAAGTCAGATTCCGACTCAAACTGCCGCATATATCCCGATGTACCATGGTGGGAAAGGAAGAGCAGCTTGAAAGCCAGGGAACAAACGGTATCGCGAAGTATAGTTCTACTTGGTGTACCAGAAAATACTTTTAGAGCATCGAATCAGAAAACCGTAGAGCACGACGTCAAACAATGGCGCTACATTGCGTGTTCTCTCAATATTTCTAATGCCGTTGTTGTGGACACTTTTCGAGTTCCTTTTTCGCCAAAATATAAGGGGATGGACCGAAACCTCTGAAGATTACGTTCTTGACCAGCGCTATGGCTGAAATAGTAAGGTCGGAATGGGCAAAAGGGAAACGAACATTACCCAAGGATGTTAGACTTAGCCCACCCAAACCAAGTCAAACACTCTCCCGTTTGGAGATAGCGGATAGCAGCGTTTCCATCCAAATGGAGGAAATCAATGCATCAAAAAACATCGTAGGTCCGGCTCAAATCGAGTCGGACTGAGCAATTCACACCGAAAACTAATTGTCGATTCAAGCCGTCGGCGACCAATAATACGCACACATGTTTTACCATCCAAAGAAGCCGGACCAATAACTTCGGTTTACACCCCGTCATTCTCACGAAAAATACGATCAAGTGCATCTATACAAACGCGAACAGCCTTTTCAACAAATTAATTGAGCCTACTCATATTTCTGTGCACCATATCCACCGTTTGAAAAATTGAATACATCAAAACTGATAGAATCAGCCTTCTCAAAATAGTCGTCTATCCAATTCTGTACACTGTACAAACGACATTTTTTCATTTTTGAAACTTTACTAACTTCAAGCACTTAAAAAATCGAATTGCTCTTATTCTAAAATCAATAAAAATGGATCTAAACAATGCATTGAAGAACAAACCTTTGAATATTTCTGCATCAAAACTAGCAATATTAATGTGTGATTTCAAAAAATTATTGAACATTCATACAAGTTTATGCGTCATTTATTAATTTTTTATGAATAAATAAAGTTTATTTCTGTGAATATATTCAAGCTCATGACTTTGAAGTGATATATAATAGTTATTCAAATATTTTGACTTTTGTTTTAATCGATCTTGCGAGTGTTGGAGACATCCGGCGCTATCTCTTCCTTGGTTCCAAAATATTTCGTCGGTCTCAGTAATTCTGCTGAATCATGCTGAAAAGTGGAGATAACCCGTCAACCGACGCTGACTGGAAAGCATCACTAAAGCTTCCTGCAAAAGATGGACGTTTGAGGACTGCCGATGTTAATCCAATAAAGGGCAATACCTTCGAAGATTTTTGCCTGAATCGTGATTTACTAAAAGGAATTTATGAAAAAGGTTGGGAATTTCCGTCCCCAATTCAAGAAGCCAGCATTCCTGTCGCCCTTACTCATAAAGATATAATGGCCCGTGCTAAAAACGGCACAGGAAAAACTGGGGCATACTCGGTGCCATTGCTGGAATCCATTGACCCGAATTTGAACAAAATCCAGGCCATTATTTTAGTCCCTACCCGTGAGCTTGCCCTTCAAACAAGTCAAATATGTCTTGAACTGGCAAAATACACATCAATTAAAGTCATGCCTGCTATTGGAGGGACCCCACTTAAAGATGATTTGATACGACTCAGCCAAGGACTTCATGTGTTGATCGGTACTCCTGGCAGATTAGTTGATCTATACAATCGCAACTTGCTTGATCTCTCCAGATGCAAAATCGTGGTGCTTGATGAAGCAGACAAGCTTCTTTCCGAAAACCTCAGAGGATCTGTTGAACAGCTGATGAAATCCGTCGATCAAAACAAACAAGTTATGGTGTACTCTGCGACATACCCCGTCACCGTACAATCCTTTATGCAAGAGCATCTTAGAAACCCTTTTCAAGTCAATTTAATGGAGACTTTAACTCTCAAAGGAATTACGGAATACTATGCGTATGTCGAAGAAAAATTTAAGGTACGTTCTATTTATGGTTTTTAATACTGCAGGTTCATTGTCTCAATACGCTGTTCTCGAAACTACAAGTTTGTCAGTCCATAATTTTCTGCAGCAGTGCTCAGCGTGTTGAGCTTCTGGCCAAGAAAATCACTGAACTTGGTTATTCCTGTTATTACATCCATGCCAGAATGTCTCAACAAGATCGCAATCGTGTCTTTCATGACTTCCGCAACGGTTGTTGCCGTAATCTCGTGTGTACAGATATTTTCACTCGCGGAATTGACATTCCCACTGTTAATGTTGTTATAAATTTTGATTTCCCTGAATTTTCCGAAAATTATCTTCATCGCATTGGGCGATCTGGCCGTTACGGTCATTTGGGAATAGCTATCAATATGATAACAAGAAACGACAGGTAATGCTTATTGTCTAATTTATCATTATTAGATATAACCTGAAAAAAATTGAAACGGAATTGCAAACTGAAATCAAACCAATTCCGAAAGAAATTGATAAGCGGCTCTATGTTGCTGAATATCAAACCGAAAGCAACTTGGATCCAACCACCAGAGAAGCTCTTTATAATGGCCTTGGTCTCCCGCCAGTCGAGAACAAGGACGAGGTTGTGAACAGTCAATAACCCTTCCCGGTGAACCCCCCCACCCAGTCGCCCTATTTCCAGAATCGCGAGTACTCAATTAGGTCCCCTATTTTCTTCATCCTTTCTAACATTCATTCCCCTTTCGTGATATTCTGTACAGTTTCTTTCGCCCTCACTGTTATTTACAGTTTGGGTAGTTTTTTCAGCGTTTATTTTTTTGTTACCCGAGCTAGCAATACGACAATCGCTTCCATTGTATTATATCCCAGATGTACAAATTTGCGGTTTGCTCGAAACGCTCGAAAAGAAAAGCTCAGTGCCGCATCCTGGGCGTCAATGCCAACATTGCATTTTGAGCTGGTGGCAGCCAGCTTTGTTTCTGCATACTCAAGAGCGCCTTACACATGAAGTTAATTTGACCTGTGGTGAAGTGCGCATTCTAGATCGTTTATTCGGCCGTGATGCTGTCGCAGCTGATTGTACCCGGAAGTTCTGCGTCAGTGTGTTCAAGTAACGTGGGCCATTTTCGGTACGTGGTCAGTGTTGTTTTTCTGTTGGTATCTGTATGGTTTTTTGAGGAAGCTGACCAATGTTGGTAATTTGTTAGTTTGAAATACATGTTCCTTGCCGGTTCCTTTTTCGTTTATTTTTATCATCAGTGACCGCGTTTCATGTATAAGATTTTCCAAAGATTGACTGCTGCACAAGACTAACGGCATGAATTTTCAGTTGTCTAGTAGTTTTATTCTGTGCAAGTCACCGTGTTGAATTTACATGCGAAAACTTGCTAGGCGCTCATCTAGATTTTCATTGTTTTTGATCGTAGGAAACCAAATCAACGAAAATATGGCTTTCAAACAAAAGTAATGTGGTTAAAGCTATCTGGGATCACGGTTATTGCAGACCGACATTCGTGTCCAGTAACTGCTGCATTCATGTGGCATTTTGTCTGGCCTGGGCAACCTGACAGTATCTTCGCCTACGTGCAGTCTCTGATTGTGTGGCACTTTGCCTGGATCAGGCTTGTGCTTTCATACATATATTTTGTCTGGCTTCAGACTTGTGCTTCATCACGTAGGTCTAAACAAAACGGTTCTCTTGCTCCATATTCACCCAGGTTGCCATGGACAACTGCTTAGAATAAATGTACGTTCTATTCGCCTGAATTCTGTTTTTCATCCATACAGCATTACGGGCCGAACTATCGCAGTTTATTACTGGCACTTGATCTGGATCAAGCTTTCATACGTACACGGAGGTGCAATACTTGTATGTTGTGCAGTTAACCGTGCTAAATTGATTGGCCACCGATAATGAGCTGCTGAAACACGCTGGAGTCGCACTACCATTTATTTTTCTCATCTGTCTAGGTCTGGGCAACCTGACAGCATTTTAGCCTGCGTGTACCCCATAACTGTGCGGCATTTTGCCTGGATCAGGCTTGCGCTTTCATACATCGCTTCGTAAATGCCCCACTTGAGCTATAGTGACACTCGTGATTCCAGAATAGACCCAAGTTGTGCAATGCTGTGATCGAACTGTTTTCTATCCATACAGCATTACGGACCGAAAAATTAATTTGTAGGTGCCACACTCGAGCACGAATGAGCAATCGTGATGTACTTTTGTGTTGTATGGCTAACATCATGAAAGATTGATTGGCCACTGGTAGTGAGCTGCATGCTGAAATACACTGGAGTTTCACTACGATCTAAATTTTTATCACATCTGTCTAAGCCTGGGATACCTGACTGCGGCATTTTGCATGGACTAGGCTTGAGCTATATTGACAGTTTAGATTCCTGAATAAACCCAGGTGCGATGGTTGGATCGAACTATACTGAAAATTTGTTGAATGATATTTGAGCTGGGACATTTGGTCACCAAGTAATGATGTTCGGCTGCATAACTCTTGGAAGTTGCGAGACGAATCCCGAAGGCTAGCGTAAACGATTCATTTGCTTTTGAGTCTAAAATAAGTTTCTCAAAACGTTATATTTGTACAATTCTGTAGTGGCATCGAGTACAACGTAGAGCAAATAAAAATTTTAGTCGTGTTTCTCAGCGCGATTGAACTCGTGTCAAACAAGCCGGGCACAGAGTCATCATGTGAGACATCCGCGCTTGATACTACTGGTCTTATATTATTATTTCCCCTTAAAACTAAGTTACAGATGATGCCTTTCATTCAGCTACGCTACTGTAACTAATGTTGGAGTGCTCCGCAATAAACGTTGTCTCTTGTGACGGGCTTTTGACTTCAACTAAAACACGGATCCAGAACGAAGTTAATTTAAGATTACGTCACTGAAACCACTTTGGCAATTGATCCACCTTGAATTTAGACGTATCCATTATTTTCTGAGGTGATTCGCCAGTTTCACGTATTCTAAACATTTTCGTGCATGTAAGCATGGAGATCAATCTTAAATTGGTAAATGAAGATTTTTCTATGAAATTATGTGTCTAGAGGCTCGTAATAAAAAACTGACAGTCACTCTAATTGTGATCCTATCTAGGCTAGGTGACTTGACAGTATCCAGGCACACACCACTATGATTAATAAAAAAATCCCTAATGCGTCGCGCGCAATAAATCGGGTCACGACCTACTGCACACAGTGCGGCAGTATGTAAAACAAGCTAGTTTGTTCTGCTTTCTGTAACATATATGAAAAAGAAAATAGAAATGATTGTGACACTACAGCGTGTTTCAGCATGCAGTTCACTACCGGTGACCAATCAGTTTAGCACGGTGTCCTACTTTCTAATCTGACCCCTATCCACTTGTCATCATTTTCTTTCAAAATCCAGTGTGATAAGCGTTCCACTTAAACCCAGTTTATTTTCTAAAACTACATAAATGCAGCGAGTGTCCAAACGCTACGTCATTCAGATCAGCAAGCTGCACTGGGCCTCTGTTTAAACTTGTTGTCTGTCGATGTTTACTGATTGTCGGAGACTGTATGATACCTCTCCAAATCGGTTGCACCAAACCGTTTAATCAGTACGTTCCACATTTCTAAGGTAATTGTTTTTCTTCCTCGCGACAAGCTAGTGTAAGTCGCTTGTTCACGTGTAGGTACCTCACAGTTAGATTAGTTTCCCGTTATTAGCAGGATGTGTCCCGTCCGACTAGCTACATATCTCATCACAGGTTTCAGAAATCTGGGTAAACGCTGCTTTTCTCTGTGATCCGACTACTTATTGCACTAATGATCGCAGAGATACCTACGAAGAACTCATTACACTTGTGGCTTTTTGAACTTATGTGCACAGCACAGACTATTTGTCAGTAGTACTTGATTTAAGCATTATATGCGGCAGTATGCAACTTGGCGTCCGCCCATCGATGACCAGCCATGGACACAAATCTACCTTCTTGCCATAAGCGCTAGTTGGAACAATTGCATTGATTTTCCTCCCTTGCTCCTGAGAACTTGTGTAGGTTCTGAGTGCGCTTCTTCGTTGGAGGTTCATATCAAAATCCTCTAGTCCAAAAAACGTCACCTCGAGCGAATATTTTTAAAAAGCTTACATGAGCTGCAATTAGCAAGCATATAGTGGTGTTTTAACAGCATCTTTCCACTTCCATATATGCCATTAAATTAATTCAATAATCCAGAAATATTTTCATTAATTAATTATGAAAAAGATTTATTTTGTGCTAGTTCTCCATGGAAGTTTGAAAATTAACGCGGAGTTAACGGACGAGTTCAGAAAACGTTGTATCAGCGTCGATTTATCTCGTGCTTAGGAACGCAAAGCACTTTCAAATACTCAAATGTAGTGAAGTATAGTTTTGTCAAGCAGATATAGATTGAAAACAGAAGTATTCAGTACCCGGAAGTCAGGTTTTATTCACTTCAGAATGACAGTATGAGAGCTAAAATGGAAAGAGAGAGACGTGAGTAAAAGTAGGGTAGCAGATGTGCACAAAGGCAATGTCATATTCACAACATTCTCCCCGGCCAGAATGTTCTATCTAGATTTCTCTGTTCCGCAATACATAAGGCCTGGTACGCTGTTGCTGAACCACCAATTCTTGGGCATTTTCGGAAAGCATCCCGGAGTCCAATGTGGCAGTATCCTGGTCAGAACGCTGGTTCCGTGTGGCATGCTCGTCATACAAATGAATTTCATCAGGAGCGTCGGTAGAAAAATCTCCTTTTGGTGCTAACTGGCGTGTAGACACTGTGTCCTCGCGTCCAGTCGGGAACCGTACATGCGCATACTGAGGGTTGCATTCGATCAGTTGTACTTCGTCTACCAGGGGGTCAAATTTAGATGCTCGGTAATTGCGTTTCATAAGCAAATCTGCGGAATCTGACAACCATGGCGGGAGACTTCTATTTGGAGTCGATCGTCTGGTGTATTGAAAGAGGCGCTCATGTGGGGTCGAATTGGTTGCAGTGCAAAGGAGGGACCTTACGGAGTGTAAAGCATCTAATAAGACGCTCTCCCATCGATCGGTTGATAAGTTTCTCGTTTTCAAGGCCAATGATATGGCTTTCCATAGCGTACCATTCAGTCGTTCGACTTGCCCGTTGCCTTGAGGGTTGTAAGGTGTAGTCCGGCTCGTGGCGATCCCTTTATCCAGCAGAAACTTTTTGAGTTCATCTGACATGAACGCAGAACCACGATCGGAGTGTACATAGGATGGCATTCCGAAGATGGCGAATAGTTGTGAAAAACAATTGATGACAGTTTGCGCTGAGGTGTCTGCACAAGCAAAAGCGAAAGGGAACCGTGAATATTCATCGATCATCGTCAACAGGTAACGGTTGCGAGTAGCTGATGGAAGTGGTCCTTTGAAGTCTATACTCAGTCGTTCAAACGGTTGAGTTGCTTTTATTAAGTTTTGTCTATCTGGTTGGAAGAAACGAGGTTTGAGTTCGCAGCAAGCGCTACACCTGGAACAAACACTTCGGATTTCGGCGATAGAGAAGGGTAAATTCAATTTTCGAACGAAGTGAATCATGCGAGTTACACCTGGATGGCACAAGGACTCATGTAATGCGATCAGATCTCGATGAGTTGATAAAGCCCCACAGTAAGCACGAGAAAGCGCGTCGGCTGCAGCATTTTCTATCCCTGGACGGTAAATTACATCGAATCGATATGGAGATAGCTCCATTCTCCAACGCAAGATTTTATCATTTTTAACTTTCGTACGTTGCCGATTGTCGTACATGAAAGCGACAGAGCGTTGATCGGTGACTAATTTGAAATGATTGCCAAGAAGATAATGCTTCCACTTACGAACTGCTTCTACGACTGCGTGGGCTTCTTTTTCAACAGAAGAGTGATGTCTTTCAGATGGTGTTAGCGTCCGAGAGAAAAAGGCAACAGGTCTGCCATTTTGATTCAAAGTCGCCGCGATTGCTACATCCGAAGCATCAGTTTCCACCGTGAGCGGTACGTTATGATCAATTGTTACTACCACTGCGCTCTCTAGTTCCTTGCACAAGGCCCGAAATGTCTCGACAACGTGCTCCGGCAACGGAAAAGTTTTATTGTGGACAAGTGGATGGATTTTATCTGAGAAGTGTGAAATCCATTGGGAATAATAGGCGAACATTCCCACAATTCTCTGCTGAGCTTTGATGTTGCTAGGCAGTTCTAGGGTTCGAAGCGGTTGTAGTCGATCAGGATCAGGTTTGATTGCCCCCTGTGTTACCTCGTAGCCAAGCAATCGGATAGTATCCGAGCAGATGATACTCTTGGAATCATTGAATGTTATGTTGTACTTCTTCGATGCGATCAGAAACTTTTCTAAATTACTGTCATGCTGAGTTTTATCAATACCGCATATGGTAACATTGTCAATGTAAACGAAAATATCTTCTAGTTTCTCGTTTTCTATTATGACATCCATGATACGCTGGAAACTGGAAACACCGTTTGTAACACCGAAAGGTATTCGACAAAACTGATATAATTTGCCACAAGCCTCGAAAGCGGTGAACTTTTTGTCATCATTGTGCAGGGGTATTTGATGATAAGCACTCAGCAGATCTAAAGTACTGAAGTATTTGTACTGTGAAACTTTTTCAATCATTACGTCTATACGTGGAAGAGGATATGCATCCAGCTGGGTGTACCGATTTATAGTTTGACTGTAGTCGACAACCAGACGTTTCTTATGACGTTCATTCGTCGTGACCAAGACCTGGGCTCTCCACGGAGAGACCGACGGTTCGATGATCCCTTCATTCAAAAGACGCTTGATTTCTGAACGTATGAACTGTTCGTCCGGGACGGAATGTCGTCTGGATTTCGTTGTTATCGGTTTGCAATTTTTCGAGAGATGATTGAAGAGTATCGGGGGATCAACGTTAGCAGCGGTTAACCCACAAATAGACAGAGGTGGTAGAGCACCTCCAAAAGGAATTTCCACCTTTTGATGCAACTTCAAAAAGTCATGACCCAAAAGAACATCTGAACATAGATTCGGGAGTACCGAGAATTTGATGTTGTGATAGGTAGAACCATTGATTGAGACTGAGAGAAAACAATGACCGTCCGTATAACTGGATAGTGATGTGTTGGCCATTGTTATGAGGTTTTTTGATTTAGTTACTTTGAGAGAGTTTCCAAGCACAACTGGAGTTGAAATATAGCTTTCGGAACTTCCCGTATCGATCAGAGCCTCGAGCTTTATCCCGTTTATGTACAAAGGAATCACAGCTTTGGATAAACTTTCCGGAGCTGAGGTTGAAGCAAGAGCTGAGATGGTGGAGTTAATCGCGCTGGGCTTCGTCTTGCGGGAGGACAGGCAAACAGACTGAAAATGACCCTTTTTGCCACAGGCTTTACAAGTTGCATCACGAGCGGGGCACTTCACACGAGGATGTCGACTGTAGCCACAAAAGAAGCATTTGAGTGTCGATACCGCGGCTGTTATCTCCGTAGCTTCGGTAGGGTCAGCAACTGAACTGGTGGATTCGGAAGTCGTACCACATGGGATATTATGGTTCTGATAAGTATGCGATTGTATTTCGGCTAGCTCCAAAGAGCGTGCTTGTTTGAAGGCTGTCTGAAAATCCAACGAACGCCACTCGAGTAAACGTTGTCGCATGCTATTTGATCGTATGCCAGTGATGAATGCGTCCCGGATAGCATCGTCACGGTATTGTTCGGCTGTCACGGCTGTGAAATTACATTCCTTTGCCAAGGACTTTAGTTTTAAAGCGAATCGATCGAGAGATTGGTCGCTTTCTTGTTTACAAGTGGCAAGAAGATGGCGTGCAAACACTTCGTTTTGAGGCTGCATGTAGAGATTCTTGAGGACAGAGATGGCATCGTTGAAGTTGTCGCACTCAGTTATGTAGTCGTAAACCGCGGCGGAGACAAAGTTGATCAAGTAATTGAGTTTAACTGACTCTTCAGCATTAACGGCGGCGATGAAGTTCTGAAAGGTTTTATACCAATGATTCCACCGTTTCGCAGCTTCAGGAGAACTGGGGTCAACGTCGAATCGTTCAGGTTGAAGATGACGTTCCATGATCAAGTATTCTTGAAGTGAATAAATTGAAGTATAGTTTTGTCAAGCAGATATAGATTGAAAGCAGAAGTATTCAGTACCCGGAAGTCAGGTTTTATTCACTTCAGAATGACAGTATGAGAGCTAAAATGGAAAGAGAGAGACGTGAGTAAAAGTAGGGTAGCAGATGTGCACAAAGGCAATGTCATATTCACAACATGTAGTTGGATCGTTTGGTCGCTACGACACATTTTGCTTTCTGTCATTCTCGGGTAGCATAGGTTATTGCATTCAAATGACCGCGATGTAATGTGGTTACGAGTGCTTTTCTAGCGAGATACCGAATGCTCAATCACTCTCATGGTGCGAAGCGTTAAAAGTGTTCAACAAAAATTCCTTCCAATACTCTGGCGTAACGTTTTCACTGACAAAACTCGAGAAACAACTGCGGCGGCTTGGCATTCTTCTCAATTGATCAAGCCTGTGTGGTATGTAGGCTTCATACTGCTGATTGCGGTGGTGTGCACCTATACTGATTCTCAGTCCTCTGGCAACGATAAACTATTATTCAAGTCCAGTATCTCCTCTAACATATCAATCTTGTGCCAGCTTTGATGCCAATCTAGGATTTTTGCGCAGCGAAATCTTTCACGGGAACTGATCGCGTTATACTCTAGCGCAGCGTTACTTATGTGGCTAGCGTCTGTACATATTTCTTTCGACTTACAAGGCTGTTCTTTTTAGGATTCCTTGCTACGTCATTTTGCATGTTGAAGGCCAGTTAGTTACCGAGACGTAGCCAACATGATGTTTCACTGAAATGTATCTCGCAATTCATTTTAGGCATCAAGGGTGCCTATGGTGCTGTTCAACTTGTGTTAACTGAGCTTGCGTAGTTGGTGTTGGACGATGACATCGACAACAAAACTTTTTTCAAAGCGTCTTGTGGTGGGAATTCTTTGGCTTATCTGTCCGTTCACCATCATTCCTGCAGATTGGTCGAGTTCATGTTATGCCTTCTCTGCAAGCGGTTTCTCATTGGTCCGTATGTTGCAACCCGTTTGGAGATGCTAGTTAATTAAATTTGTTGTTGAGTGCCAAGCCTCCAGAAATTCTCGAGCCCGTCGGTCGTTTCGACTGGGATTGCACTCGAATATTTGCCAATTGAAACGACCGAGGGGCGCGAGTATTCCTGGAAGCGTGGCACTCAACCAGCATCTCCGATTGGCTGCAACATAAGAACCAATGAGAAATGGTATCTATGTAAATTCGCCGATTCAAGATTAATAGTTAAAAATTACTTTAGAATGCACAGGAAATTTAAATAAATTAAATTTTCATTTTTCGATCCAAGGGGTTCGAAGGAGGCGTAAAACTGATTTCATGTTTAACATGATGTGGAGGAAGTGTCAGTCATAAATGTGCTTTTGGGTCACTTTGTCTTTTCAAATGCATTTGTATAACGCAAGCACCAAAGGTTTTTAGTAAACTGTCGCCAACAGTATTATTTAACACGAAAGATCGTAAGGTTTCTTTGAAGATAATTCCATTTAGTGAGTACACAATTACTGGCGCTGAACTCTTCCAGAGGAAACATACACTGACTGACTGAAAGTACCGGCGACAGTTTAATTGGGAATGTGGTATTTGAAGGGTGCGATCATGACTGAGTGCGGGGAGATTGGAACCGATTTTGAATAGGTGCCGGGCAAGGTGGGGCGCCGTATGAATTTTTCCGTATGTCAGGATTAGGTCGCCTCGGATGCGCCTCCGGTCGAGAGTGCTCAAAGGGTGGGTTATACAATTCGGTAACCATTGTAGTTACCCTATGATAAATCCTCTTGAGTAGTGAGCTGTCTTTTTCCGAACGTGGTCGCAAATCCAAACTTTATTCGAAATCCATGAACGCTTTAAAGGCGGGTTGAACTTAAATACCGATACGTTAGTTTTACCTATCATTCCCCCCGACATGCGTAAAAGTACATTTCTAAGGGGGTTAGGTTTAAACGATTGTCGAAGGAAAAGATAAAACTAACTATTGGGTATAGGGTATTTAAGAACTATTTACGTTCGCATCAGTGCTGAGTGCCGATTGTGGATATTTCTGACCCATCTACCTTATTCCCTTGTCAAGACGAAGACCCTTGGTGCCACAAGTGAAACTTTACAAAACTGCTCTAACCGATTCCGCACTAATTTCTTTCCGTCATCTTACAGCTTGATGACTGTCCTGTCAAAAGTTTGTAGAATTCTATTTAACAGTTCTGTCTCTCATTTCTTATGTGGTATTGTTTTCCTCTATTGCTCATGTGGTAGGATCTTCGGTATATGAAATTTTAGTGTATTTGATTTAGAATGCTTTTGAGCATTTTACTAATTTAACGATAGTGTGGAGCGTGTCGTTTCTTATATTCTGGTGGAAGCGCTCTGCGTGGTTCATTAGCCGTTTCTTAGAATATGGATTAAGTCAATAGGAATTTCGACAGTGAACTATCAATGTCACAATTCCGCCCAAGTTGTTTGTCTCATTATCTAAAATATTAAATAATTCAAAACAAAACCACACGAATGCATAACAGAATGTTGCGAGTGTATAGTGGTGCTCACATCCCCATCCCTTACGAGTATTTTAGCTCAAAGTGCATGAACATAAACGCTATTTGGAGATCTTCAACGTTTAAAAGTCGGCGTATCATTATCTAGCAGTTAACTTCAATTAGTTTTAAAGCATTGTAACTACATGCTATTTAGCCCGTGGTTACCTCCCGTTTTCCTAAACTAAGTCAGAAATAATTGGGTACTTGTGCTTACGATGTATTTTCGATGAGTGATTTCAGATTTTGTCTCGTTTTGATGAAAAGGACCCAATACCTTACCAATTCTTCTTAAAATTATGAGTTATAAGGTCATTGAAAATCGTATTTCTATGGATCGAACGGTTCAAACTGGTCACCATCGGTGACTTATTATTCCTGGATACAAATAAGATTATTCCCGTCTCTAACACTCAGCTGTTGATAAAAAATGGCGTCATTTTTTCCCAGAATGCGTAGTGAGAGCAGTAGCCTGTCTAATGAATTACAGCACGTAAAGTACAATATTGAGGCCAACGACAAAATGTAAGACAATACGAAGAATGGCCAATAGGAACAATGATAAATTTCTGCCAACCATGTATATTAAGGTCACACTCTGGTTCGTACGCTGTGATCTACGGCGAAGGACATAGAAAGTTGAAATCAGGAAGTCCATGTTTGGGCATTGGAAATATGAAGCACTAGGGCGATCAATTACGGTAATTGTTAAGTAGCGAATCAATGATTCACAAATATAAAGAGACATGCTGTAAGGTATCAGATTTTGCTTGAGACAAGTCTTAAACCCACAGCCCGAAAGAGAACCGCTTATCGAATAAGTCTCAAGTTTAAATGGCATTTATCTAACATGCTTCAGATATGTGCATGCTATTGCAAGTATCGAGATTTGCGTAATAAACTGGGGTGATCGAGCTGAAGCACTCCCCTAGGCTCACTGAACTTATGTATTTGTTTTGATTGTGTACAGTGCCGAAAAGCATATCGCTTTCTTCCGTGAAATTTATTACGGGACCTTATGAAAAACAAACATTGCTCGTTTTGCCATCCTCGATTGAACAAATGGGTGAATATTTCCCAGTATTCGGTGAGGTGGACAGAAACTTCGTCTTAATAATCGGGACGACACGACCAACAAAAATTTTCTTCGGTAAAATACCATCAAATGTTGAAAGTCGGTTAGAGTAGTTTTTGGGTAACGTTTCACTTATGACACAGAAGTTTCGTCAGACCAAGGGTGATAGTCAGAACAGGGAACATGAAACGTTACCCCAAAACTACTCTAACCGATTGCACCCAAATTTCCTTGCATTGTGAATACACGATCGGTCCCAAACATATTCCAATCGATTGTTTAAAGTCATTATCAAACGCAGAAACATACTTGTCCAGGTGGGCATCAAGTGATTATATTAATTGATTGCACTACGTGAGTAGTTAAGGTGTTCCATAATTGTTCAGTGTGGGCAGAAAATGTGTATTTGCGGCAATGTAGTGGAACATGTTTGTGACCGATCGGATAATCATATTCATGAAAAAGAAAGTTTGTAATGAATCAGTTTGAGTCTAATTTATTGCTTCTGAAAGAAGCTACATCAGGCCAAGTGTGTCATTACGAACGGAGATCAGGTTGAAATGGCATGCACCTGCCCAATCCTAAGCTGGCTAAAAACTGCACGGCAATGGTGGGCGCGGAGCTTACTAAGATACTACTAAGATGCGAGATTTAAATCAATTGACACTTCTTATTTATATTTCATCTATTGTACACTCATTCTTAGAATAGTAAAGCGTTGCTTACTTCAATCAAACCGTACTTTCTTCTCAACTTAATTCGGATCGTATATAGAACGTTACAATACCTTAATTATTTTGATCGTGACAGGTGTGAATGACTCGCTCGCAGATTAGATTGCGTAAACCGTATACACACTGGGGATCTCGCACCTTAATGTTTCCGCATTAGACGATCCACTACAAACTTTCTTTTTCATGAGTAATTGCGGCAGTTTAACCGCCTGTGCCGTTAATAATGTGAACAAGCGACAGCGTAGTTGTGCATTATTTGAGAGATGTAGTAAATGTTGGCAAGTGTGGTTTGTTTGATCAGATACATTGCAAATGATATTGACGTCAAACGAACCAAGAGCTGTTCTGAGGAGACCCAAGTTGCTTTCAGCGCTTTATTTCCAGCAAGTCGAAATTGCATTGTGTTACCTAAATCGGACAGAATAATCACGTTTAAATAATGTTCGTAAAGAAATGGTTGCATAACAGTTGGGCCGATAAAATATTGGTGTTTCATTTGAAAAGTTCATAATCAAATAAAGCATCAATGTGCGAAATTTGTTACCCTTTCCTACAGCACCATCTTGGTTCCGGTATAAAACATAACAGGTTGAACTGATCTCAAATACGCAATTTTCTGTTCGCAGCATGCCATGTGGAGTGTTACCTAATCACATGATACAACCTGCAAACCATGGACCGCTTTTAAAAATCACTGATGCTCATACGGATAAGTATGTTTACGATCTGAACCTGAACATCTCTTTATCCAAATTTTGATATTTGTACCAACCGACTTTTGGTCTCTTCTTACCCGCATCATCTTGCAAGTAATTCAACCCAAAATAGATGTTGTCAAGGCGGCAAAAGGCAATGAAAATTAAATACGCCCAAAAAAAGGGCTCCTTACGAGTGTATGTGACTGATTATCCTGGTGTAATAAAGATGGACCTAGCAAAACCTGCTTGCCGTGGTCATCAACAGATAAAATGGCGAAAACTTTAGCCAGGACTCTCCGCCGTCTATTTGCGTCACACTCTAACAACCCAACATTTTCCCAGAGGGTGACTAAAGCAGGTAAGTGTTTGACGGGAGCACTGAGAAAGTTCTGAACAAAACCGTCTCACATAATAAGGAGCCAAAAACTGTATAAAGACTTTAAGCTTAATC
>JACCGJ010020514.1:0-10749 GCA_013407085.1 Atriophallophorus winterbourni
GTCCTTCCATGATGTGTTGAAAGTGCTTTACTGCGATGTACATCGCAAGTACTTCTCGGCTGAATGTAGAATACCTGGTTTGAGCCGGTTGCAGCTTTCGTGAAATGAAAGAGAGTGGTGCGCACTCGTCGTCAATGACTTGTTGTAGAACGGCACCGACAGCCATTTGAGAAGCGTCTGTTTTGAGTACAAGCTTCACTCTGCTGTCCGTGGAGAGATGAGCCAGCGAAGTGAGCGTGCTGAGGGATGCATTGACTGATTGGAACGCGGCGATAGCTTCCGTTGTCATGTTGAACTTCTTTGGATTTCCCCGCAAAAGATCAGTTAACTGTCTGCATTTGTCCGCGCAGTTTGGTATGAATCTGCTGTAGAAATTAATGAATCCAAGGAATCGACGTAGCTGGCAAGGAGACGTTGGAGATGGGTAGTCTTCAATCGCTGAGATTTTCTGCGGAATGGCAGTGATTCCACGAGAATCGATTGTGTGTCCAAGGATTTCTAGGGCTGGTCGGCCGAATTGGCATTTGGCCGGGTTGATTACGACGTTGTATTCCTGAAGACGTTGAAAAACCAGTCGAAGGTGATCCATATGCTGCTCGTGGCTTTCACTAGCGACAAGAATATCATCGATGTATGTGAAGGTGAATGGCAGACCTCGCATGACTTGATCGATGAAGCGCTGGAAAGTTTGAGCGGCGTTTCTGAGTCCAAACGGCATGCGAAGGAACTCGTAGAGACCGAAAGGTGTAGTGACAGCAGTCTTCGGAACGTCGGCGTCTGCTACTGGGATTTGATGATAGGCGCGCACAAGATCGATTTTGGAAAAAATCTTCTCGCCGCAGGCGCTCAGGGAGAAATCCTGGATGTGAGGTATGGGATACCTGTCAGGCACTGTGAGCTTGTTGAGGCCTCTGTAGTCACCACATGGTCTCCAGTCGTCTGATTTTTTTTAAAACCATATGTAGAGGCGATGATCATGGGCTATTAGAGGGTCGAATTATCCCAAGTTGTAGCAGTTGCTCGAACTCCGCTTTGGCAGCGGTGAGCTTGTCAGGGGACCATCGTCGCGGTCTTGCGTTCGTCGCCGGGCCGGTCGTGAGGATGTGGTGAGCAATCAAGTGTTTGATATCTGGCGTGCAGTGCGATGGCTGGCTGATAGCCGGATAGTCTTGAAGCAGCATTGCAAACTTGTCGCCCGGTAGGGCGAGTTTCAGTCAGATCGAATTGATCGATGTCGCTTTTACAGTGACGCGTACTGCGGATTTGTTGTCCAACAGTTGTTTGCGCTGAACGTCGACTATTAGCCCGAAATCTGTTAAAAGGTCGGCTCCGATAATCGGCTGACGAACGTCGGCGACGATGAATGTCCATGGAAGATTTCTGGCCAAACCAAGGTTTGGCAGAAGGAGCGCTGGCCATACGTTTTGATGCGTGTGCCGTTAGCCGCTTGTAGATTGACGCCAGTTGGGTCCATGCGGGTGCTTGCACTATGAGGTGGAATGACACTCACATCCGCTCCTGTGTCAATTAGGACACGTAGACCTGTTGGGGAATCATCAATATAGAATAGGCGACTTACGGTGTGGCCAGCTGCAGCCGTCGCGATTACTGGCTGGCCTGCTCTTTTTCCCGCTTTAGCTTGACTGGCATTTGGGAAGAAACAGGACTGCACACAGTGCCTGGCGTTAGCGCCAAACTGCTTATGGTACTTGCAGAAGCCTGTGTTGGCAGCCTGGCGCGAAGCGTTTGCACGGTTGTTTTGGGGACGACGATTTTGCTGTTGAGGTTTACGCTGTTGATACGTCGTCTGTATTGACAGTGTAAGACGTTCGATGGCGTCCTCTATTCGAGCGAAACGTGGGTCTGTTGCGGCTTGTGGCGTGTCTTTGGTCACCACATGTACTTGGGCATTGCTTGTTTGACACTCGTGTACCTTGTCGGCGGCGAGTGCTAATTTCTCCAATGAAGCTTCGCTTTCTTGTATGGATACGAAAGACTTCGTGTGAGCAGGCAGGCACTTGATCCGAAAGTGCATTAGCACTGCGTCACTAACATCGTTGCCGCCTGCGAGCGTGCGCATATGCCGCAACAGTTGCGAAGGTTTTCAATCGCCCAACTCCGTTATCTGGAGAAGTTGTTGCATGCGAGCTGCGTTGGACTTGCCGAAGCGTTGTAGAATGGCAGCCTTCAGTTTGTCGTAGGGATGATCTAATGGTTTCAGATCCAAGACGTCGATTACTTCGGAGGTAGGAAGGTTGGCAGTGACCTTAGCGGACTTCATGTCTTGTGATTTGATACGATAGCTCTGGAACTGAGCTTCGACCAAAACAAACCACATTCTCGGGTTGGACATCCCGAAAGAGGGCAATCTGACATTAGAGTTAATGGCGGCTTCGTCGCCGGACGACATAATGAAAATAAAATAAAGGGAAAATTTTAAAAACGGGCTCACTAGTTTGTAGCGGATAAGCCGAGAGTTACGTTAATGAGAATTGTTATAAGTGTTGTGAATTATTATAAGCGTATGAAATTATGTATAAATATATATAATTATATTTATGCAAGAGAATACACTATGTTAACAACAGACTTACGAAATCCTTGTGTTGTCCACTCGGATTATTGATAACAATGTATTTGACCCGTGTTATTTCTTCAGCGGGATAATTGCTCGTCGTAGATGGAACAAGCAGTGAATTACCGAAAAGGGAAGAAATATTCTGGGTCAGTAATCTGAAACAATTAATTAGTGTTTCGGCACCAGGCAAGTTATCAGACGTTTTCGCTGTAGGAAGCGCAAGTGTGTGTTCAGTTGATTTAAACAAAACGACACACGGCATCATGATGGAAAACGTTTATGGAAATAAACTTACTTTTGGAATTATTAAGGAATTATATCAATTGGGAATAATTCCTACACATACATCAAAACCTGGGACTAGTATTATATGTACCTTTACTTATTGTATCTCTTTAGGCTTATCTTACCCCCCCCTTTTGTTTAAACATAGTTATCCTTATAGTTTCAATTCAGGTTTCTATCGTAAACAAATGTCTTTCTGAAAAAACTTCGAAACATTTAAAAAAATTATTTTTCTGATTATCTATTTATAACGCTGCTGTAGTGTCAGGTTACATAGGGTCTATGCATGTCTCGTCATAGGTTGGGACTTGCATCACATTTGGGTATTTATCACATTGCCTTCCATGACATTTTCTATACACCATTATGTATATATCTGTCTTTTATTTCATATGAGGCTTATAAATGTCACATTTTTATCCAAACTTGCACAACAATAAAATCTACCAAAAAAATAAAAAAAAGTAAAAAAAAACCTGAAAATCATTATGTTTTTAATGTACATTCTTATTTTTTTAAATGATGAACTATTTTACTTTGATGACCTCTGACCATGATGGTGAAGAGAATATCTTTCATTATATTCCAGTGTCTTCGAAAACCGAACCATCACTGAAACTGGCTCGAAATCTATCCGCCCGAGATTTGTTCCATTTGCGATTCACTCTCTTGCAGATAACGTAAACCTGGCCGGTGAACACATTTTGGTTCGATTCGTCGACAATTCTTCAAGAGTATTGGAGTACACAGCGTACCCTACTCCCATGCTATTAACCACACCCTCTCTTATCCCCCAGAATTTCTTAGATTTTCTTATTCTGATGGATATATTTTACCTTTTCCATCTTCTCAACCAAGCTTTCCGTAAAAAAAAACATGAATTGATGCATATATAATTTATTTATCAATTTTTTATGACAATTTCTTACAATTCACTCCACTTTTTCCATAATTACCTTCCATTTATGTTCTCCATGTTTCCCATCCTTGCAATTCGTACATTCTGACAAAATTTAAATGAAACCTTACTGTTATTAGACATTAAGATTTTCTTCTCACTTACTGTATATTCGTTCCCATTATTGAACGGAAAAAATGTTTAAAAATCCCGCTCACTTCGGTCATTTGCACCGTTATATTTTCTTTTGCTGTTCTAATTTTGATAAACTTATCATGTATTACATGCCTTGAATGTCCAAGAATAAAAAGGGAGAGTAGTCGAAATATGCTATTTTGAATGTCATAATAACTTCGACAGCGTGAAGCCAAGGTACCTTCTGAACAAGTAAAGATGTGTGGCGTCACAGTTGAACTACATCGATGTTTAGTCAGCTTTTTAACCAATCGTAATATATATGTTAAATTGCAGTGTCGTGCTCCTCCTAGAAATCAGTGATACTCAGTGGACTGCCTTAAGCCTCGTTGTTTGGTTGATTACTTTTCTTATTTTTGTAAACGATCGGGTGTCTGCTTGATTTCACGTTGCTACTCTTTAGCTGATGATGGTAAGATCATAGGAACCGACAGTAGTGATAGGCTTATATGTGATTTAGATAAAGTGATCGTGTTGACAAAGACATGGGACATACCACTAAACGTGACCCGCTATAAGGCCTTGGAACTTCAAACATTGCGTGCTTTTTCTGCGCAACTTTGTTATCCAAAAACCGAAAACATTCTAGACTTTTCCTCACAATACCTGTGTTTTCGTACTATATCTGATCACGTACCGATTACCTGAAACCAACTTTAAATACCGTTACCTTTATATTTATTGAACATCAAAATTCCGCTGGAACAAATGACCTTGAACAAATTGTTTTTGCAAATGTACATACTATAATCTGATTGTACAAAGCTTTTGGAAATTAGTGATCATGTTTACCATGCCTTGGATTTTCGAGAATAAAATTTATTTATCTATATCTACCTCCTATGTTCCCGAAGATTTGAAACATAGAATCATTACCCCAATCTAGGAAAGAGGAAACCGCAGTAACCCTGCGAATTACCTTGCGGTCACTCAGCTCACAATGCTTTCCAAAGTGATGGAATCTATTCTATTTCACGATTTGATTTCTTTCATGGAGGACAAGATCACTGTCGCTGTCTAACAACAAACTTGCTTTTGTCCCGTGGCACCTGGACCAAAGCTGTTGACGTTATAAACCTGGATTTCTCCAAAGCTTTTGACCATGGTAATCACGCTATTTTGATGTGACAGCGTGGTAATTCAATCTTGTATTTAATATCCGGATTCATCCGTTTCAGGACACTCCGAGTTCGCGTCAGACCATCGCTTCCGATTGTTTCTTAATAATATATATATTATATTTTTACACAATCATTTAAAAATGAAAAAGTGCGGATTAGCCTAGGGGTCCGCGTCTGTTTTTGATGTTTATCAAAGATATTGTAGCATGTTCGAACTCACCTTTTCTAACGTTCTTATATGATATCAAATTAAGGCGCATCCCCTTCCAATCGAATGTTTGTGTTTGTTACCTCAATTAAGCTGGCTAACGGCATGGAAAAATGATGATTTCACGTTCACTATTGTATTTCAGAAAGTATTCAATTTAATTATATTCGAAATTTGGTGTGCTGTTAGTTTATATAAAGATGTATTAGTGTTTTAAACTTCATGCGACTTTATGCGAAACAAAGTTTTGGTACGTATTTTTATAAAAAGACTTTTTCTTCTTCTTCTTCTTCTTCTGAATAGACAGCAGAGGGGCATACAGTCCGTGAAAGCCGCTTCACCTCCCGGCTCTGTGCTATCTCAGCGTAGATTCCTCACGAGGAGTTACTGAGCTGGAAGAGTGGGCGAATCGCGCAGGAAAGCGGGAAGTTCACCGTCCAATATGCGTTTAAACTGCTCTTCAGTGACTGCCCCGATTGCATCAGCGGAGAGTGCATTCCAAATATTGACCACTCTGGTCGACAAAGTAAACGATGGCTTCAGGTGTTCCGTTCGGCGCTTCTGCAACTTCAGCGAATGACCTCTAGTTCTGGAGTCCGTGGATACCGAAAAGAATTGTTGAAGTTCCGTTCCGTAATATCCAAGCAGGATTCTTCGCGTGACCAGCAAATCATATCGCATTCTTCGATATTCCAGTGGGAAAAGTTTGAGTTCCCGCAATCTGTCGTCATAGGGAATACGAAACATACCCCTCACGCACTTGGTAGCCCTACTTTGGACTTTCTCCAGTCGACCCTTCTCCCCTTTAGTTAACGAATAGTTCACCGGAAGCCCAAATTCTAATATTGGTCTGACGTGAGAGCCATACAGAACTTGAAAAACTTTGGGATTTATCTCCAAGAAGGATCGTCTCAATGCCCACCACATGCGACCGGCAGAACCGACCTTTCTGGCAGTATCCTCCGCAGTTTTGAGGGATGAAGTTACCATCACCCCCAAATCTCGCTCTACATCAACAATCCTGAGACCATGGCCCTCCAAATGATATGCATGTCGCATGTTGTTGCTCCCGATGTGCATGATAGCACACTTCTTTTCATTAATCGGGAGCATCCATCTGTCAGTCCAATTCCGAAGTTCATTCAAATCATTTTGCAAGTGGGAAGCGTCAGCGGCAGTCGTGACAGAAGTCCACACCTTCAGATCATCTGCAAATAAGAGACAACCACTGTTTAGAATACCGGGAAGGTCACTCACATAGAGTTTGAACAAGGTTGGCCCCAGAACGGATCCTTGCGGTACACCAGAAGTGGGGATAAAGGATGCAGATCTGGCCCCATTGACTTCAACGAGGCTTCGCCTTCCGATAATAAAATCCTTAATCCAAGCAAGCAAAGAAGCCTCTATACCAGACATTCTTAGTTTCCAAAGAAGCCTCTGATGTGGAACACGGTCGAATGCTTTACTAAAGTCGATGAAGACTACATCAACTGGCACACCAGCGTCAAAGCTTATGCACCAATGTTCTCGGGTGGTCAGTAGATTGGAGATACATGAGCGGCCTTCCGTGAAGCCGTGTTGGGCATTCGAGCATTGATGGTTCTCGCGCAAATACTGTTTTATCTCATCCTTTACAATCCATTCCAGCAATTTGCCTACGACTGACGTAAGTGTAACAGGACGGTAATTTACAGGATCTGATAAACTCCCACCTTTGAACATCGGCTTTACTATACCCATTTTCCAATCCTCTGGTAGACGTCCCGAATTGATTGAAATTTGGAATATAGCGGCTAAAGGTGAACTGATGATCCTTGATAAAGGTTTTAATATGGCAGGGTGAATACCATCAGGACCTGGAGATGTCTGTACCTTTAGATGTTCGATGAGGATTCGCACCATGTCAGTCGTGATCTCAAAATTGGCCATTACTTCCGTCGGCGATATTTGTTTGCAGAATATGGTGGGCTCTATTGCGTAAACTGATTGGTATTGCGATGCAAACACCTCAGCTTTCCCAGTGTCAGTCTCTATAAACTCCCGTTCCAAATTTTTGAGAGAAGGTACGGGGTTCGATGATTTGACCCGTCGCCAAATGTACGCAAATAATCGTTCAGGATTATATTTTGAAGAATTTGCTAATTGAAGATCGAATCGACTTCTTTTATCCTTCTTCAATTTTGAGCAAAGATTCCGTACAGCCCGATATTCTTCGTAATGGGCGTCCGATCGGCTCGTTCTGAATTTAATCCAAAGACGCTTTCTTTGCCGCAGGCAGGTACGAAGTTCTCTATCAAACCAAGGAGGGCCACGGGAGCCGGGACGATCTCTGGTTAATGGAGCAACATCCTCTAAGCGACGGATATTATTCAGGAACCATTTCCAACAGTCATCAATAGTGGAATCAACGGGTAACGTCCAGTCAACTGAGGCTGCTTGTTCAACCAACAATTTCAAGTCCATGTTCCAGAAGTTTCTCCGTGGAAGCCTCGACGGCTGGGCCGGTTTACCCCTAGTCCATTTGAACCGAATAGCACAATGGTCGCTTCTATCAATGGGATGTTCCACGGATAAGTCAACCACATCTGACTCTCTGGGTGACAAGACCAGATCAAGAGTAGACGGAGTCTGGCCATTTCCATAGCGAGTAGGAACGAGAACGTGCTGCACGAGGTTCAAATCCAGAATCAGATTTAGAAACTCCCGTTGGTACTCATCCCCAATTGTAACGTGGTCCAACCAGTTGATATCCGGAGCCTTCAGGTCACCGAGTATCATACAATCGTTCCTCGTCCCATGGCGGCGGAGCTGGTCAAATAATGCCATGATACGAGCGCAAGGTGAACGGTAGATGACACCGATCATTGCTGATCAATTACTGGACTTGATCTGACACCAAATGCTTTCAGCAAAACCACCATCCTCTCGGAAACGATCAACAACCTCCACGGATTAATGTTCTTTGACGTATATCGCCACCCCACCACCATGTCCAGATCCAATTCGATCACTTCTGAGTAGGCGGTAATTCGGAATGAATAGCTCTGCATCAGTAATGTCGAGTGTCAGCCAGGTTTCCGTTATTCCAACGATATCTGTCTGTAGTGCCAAGACATGATGGCTTACTTCGTCAAATTTGTTCCTCAAACTCCGCGCGTTGAAACAGAGCACTTCGAAATACTTTAATGGAGAGCAGTTGGATTCTCGATCAGTATGTGCCTCCAGCGAACTTTGGATGGCCTCTTCACTACGCGAAAATCCACAATACGAAGGTCCTTCTCACCCTCCGATAATCTTTTCTTAAGCTCCATCGTAGCAGTCTTCATCTTGATTCTATCGTCAGGCGACAAATCTCGTAATATTTTATACGGTAGACCCTTCAGTCGATGAACGCGCTTTAGGATCTTTTTGGCCTGATCGTCGGAAGCCAGTACTGTTTTCAGAAATCTGGGCTTTTCACACTCCAGATTTCTGCGTCCAAGTCGGAACGCTGATAAAAGTGTGATACCAGCCTCCTTTTGGTCAACCATTTTTCCGAAAACTGATTGAAGAAACTGGCTATCCTGTTGAGTTCTGGCAGCAGATGTTTCTCCATCTGGTTCCGGTGCATTCACAATAATGAGGCAGCATTTGCGTGCGTCTGGTGAACTGTCAGCTTTACTGCTCGGAAGTGAGATCTTACTCTCCTTCACCACATTCCTAGAAAACTGTTGTGGTAATCGGTATTCCAATTTGTCGACTCTGTTCGAAATATTGGACCAGATTGCAGTATCGGCATCTGTATTTATGGCGGCTACAGAGGCATATGTGGCGCTAGCATTAGGGTCTAATTCATTAGACGTGACCACATGTTCCGCAATGTCTGAAGAGGCAGATTCCACTTGCACGTTCGATGGCAGTGCAACAATTTTATTCCTCCCAGTTTTCGATCGCCGTCCGGATGACATAGCTTTGCTCTTTTTCGGTGTGCTACCGAGTGGAGGCGTTTAACTATAGGCTGGAAAACTTGTGCCTTGTAAATCATCAACCAGCATGGAGCCGCTTATACGTAGATCTTACTTATTTGGCAAGTGGCAGGACTGCAAGGCTTCCAGACGGGGGATGCACGCTTCACAGGTGAAATGAAGGTACGGCTCATGGTAAGTCCTCAACGCCTGATAAGTGGTGTCCTCCATTTTACAGCATCGGGTGTGAATTTAGCAGCTGCATATTGAACATTGCATGGCTTTGGATGAGGAAATAACTTTCTTGGCGCACTTGAAGCACAGCGAAGAAGTCATTGTAACGTAGCCTGCAGTGAATCGTTAATAGAGCAGCAGATTGCGAAAACAATTTACCAGGTTTCAAGTTCAAGTTCAAGTTGCACAGGGCTGAAGGTGGCTAAAAGCCAACCACGCGCCCAGATTTCCTTCGATGGTATGCGGTTGAGCACCCGGCACTTCGATATCGAGTATACAGTTCGTACTTTTCACAGGTTCTTGTTTCCGAATATCTGAAAAGTAAGGTAGGGTTTCTCTTCACCAGCACGGTGAGAGGTCAGCTATTCAGGAAACAATGCAATAATATGCGTGAACAATGTGTGGTGTATGAAATCACTAGCCTAGTTGAGGTAAAGTGAAACACAGTCATTGACTGCATGTGGGCTATTTTACTGTCAGGTTGTCCAGGCCTAGACAGATATGATAAAAATGTAAAAATACGTTTTTGTTTTGTTTTGTTTTTAAAGTTTTTTTATTAGACAATATGCGGAAATATGATAGACCATTTAACGTCTAATTCCCTTTTAAAGCTCAACACATTTGGGAGGCTTACTATTCAATCTGGGAGCTTGTTCCAGAAGTTGACCACACGGTTGCTGAAAAAGTGCTCACGTGCCAGCAACTCGGGCCTACCCTTAAGAAGTGTCATGGAATTACCCCTTGTAGCTGCTTTATGTGCAAGTTTAAGGATTTCAGTAATATTATCACCCGTAAGACCCTTTAGAATCTTGAAGGCTTCCATTAGGTCACCTCGCAGCCGCGGTCTCTTTAGTGAGAACAAACCGAGGTCCTTGAGTCTAGCCTCATAAGTTTTACCTGCCTGACCCTCAACCATCCTAGTCGCAAGGCGCTGAACCCTTTCGAGACATGCTATATCCTTTTTTAAGTACGGTGCCCAGGATTTAACGCAGTACTCCAAGTGAGGCCGCACGACTACTTTGTATAAGGGAATGAAGATTGAAGGTTTTCGGCAAGATAACGCTGAGCGAAGTCTGAACAATTCTCTGCGAGCCATGTTTGCAGCTTCGGCACATTGAGTAGCCCATTTAAAATCGCCTGTTATAGCAATGCCAAGATCCTTCACTTTCTGAGCAGCCGCTATTCTGATAGTTCCTTCACCAACTTCTAGTTGGGTTGTCGCTAAATCAGTCGTCAGAAGACAGCGCTTCCCCAAGTTTAGTGGCAAGTCCCAGGTCTTTGTCCAC